>CAUZXS010000900.1:0-95000 GCA_963585895.1 Sepioteuthis lessoniana
GCCGTTTAGTAATTTGGCACAAGGCCGGATGAATGGGGCGCCCAATGAGACTCGAACTCACTTGTGTAGTTTTGCTAGTCTAGCTTGCTAACCGTTACACCACCAGAGGTGCCCTTCCCCAGGGCCGTTTAATTGAGTAGACTGGACTCCATGTTCAACTGTAAAGAGGTTTTTATATGCTGGATTATAAACCACATTGGAGAGAGGGGAAATGAAAGACCAGACTCAGCAGCCAAATCGGCTTTAGATTTGACCGCTAACAAATTCAAGATTCCATATACTGACGTGAAACCAAAAATAAATAGATTCCTTCATACAAAATGGTACCGATACTAGAATAACAACATTCACAATAAACTTCCTGAACAAACCCATTTTGGGAGAATAGAGACCAGCTTTCAGAAAATTCAAAAACGAACAAGTCACTATATCTCGATTACACATTGGTCGCACAAGACTTACACACTCCTTTATACTCAATCGAGAACAACCCCAGTGTATAACATGTCAAACTGCCTGCACAGTTAAACACTTTCTCATTGACTGCAAAGCATTCACTCACATCCGAAAACGACTTTTTAGGAAAATCATATGAAAGATCTATTTGAAAATGTCAACTTATATGACAACTTGGCTTGTTTAAGAGAAACAAAACTATACCAAAATATATGTGTAAAGCTGATTAATACTATACAAAGTAATCCCTCAGCACGATTCCCTACGATGTTAACATATCATCGAAACCTTTAATTACAAAAATGTAAATATAGACGTACTTCGTACATTATTCCCTAACCTCTAGGCATAAAATAACCCCAGATTGATTGACATGCCGTTAAAATCCATCAACGAATCATCCAACCAAGCAGTGGGAAGCGATGAATTCGAAGAGATGAAAAGTTCTTTTCAGTTTCGTTTCTTTATTTAAAGGCATTTATTGGCCTAATGAGTAGTGTGTTCGCCAATGCTCCGGGAGACCGGGTTTCAAACCCAGGTCGAGTCATACCAAAGACTCAAAAATGGTACTTGATGCCACCTTGCTTAGCACCCAGCCCTATAAGGTAAAGTGGAGCAATCCTGAGAATGGAGTAGCGCCCTCCTCAACACTTCGGTGTTGTAGCTATTAAAAAAGGAGCCTTCGGGTCACCCTCGACTATGGTCGTCAATTTTACTTACTTTTACTTATTTAATGGCCTGTCAACATTCGGGGGTTACTTAATGCCAAAGCCATCCTTTTAAAAGAACACTCAAGGTACTATTTAATCCATATCTGGTGGTATACATATTTACCAACCCCTCCGCTCGGGTAGGATATGACACAAGGTCAATTTTTTTGATAGGCTTGAATTCAGAGTTTTCCTTCTCCTAGACTAGTTGCCTCACCAAGGCTGAATAATTCAGTCTGTCCTACTATTTACCCATAGCTGGAGGGAGACTAATTGGATTTATACCTTTCACAAGGGTATTAGTGCTATGTGGAATGCAATCAGTCTCGTCCGGGATTTGAACTCGTCTCGCCGTGTCCATTTCCTACGACGATAACCATTACACCACGGGCACCCTATCAGGTACTACCACTCCGGGCCAGAGTGGAACTGGGAGCAATGGCTATGCAGGGGTACTCTGCATTCCTCAAAGCCCCAACATTACTGTAGCCTTACTATCGGATTGTTTATTGCATATCCAGGATTTATACCTTTCCAAAATATATTAGTGCTATGTGAAATGCAATCCGTCTCGTCAAGGATTTGAACTTGTGTTGCAGTGTCCATTTCCTAAGACGATAACCATTACACCACGGGCACCTCCATATCTGGTGTCTATAAGGGAGTTCATACCTTTCTGAGGAGTACGAGTTTGAAATTGAGCGTAATAGCGCCACTTGAGTTCAAGCAAGCTGACTACAATGTCACAGTCTAGCACGATAACCATGACCCAATGAGGAAGTGAAAGAGCTCGTCTACTAATTACGGATGGTGAATATATTACAAAAGATGGATGTGGAAATATCGCGGGGAATAAGAGTGAGAAAAATATATACTGATGATAGTGGGGGAAGACGTAGAATATGAAAAGAGATTGAGAGAGAGAGAGAGAGAGAGAGAGAGAGAGAGAGAGAGAGAGAGAGAGAGAGAGAGAGAGAGAGAGAGAGAGAGAGTTTTGCTTTTTCATTTTCTTTTTCCTGGGTAAATATAACGTTTCAATGTCTCTTTTCTTTCTTTCTTTCTATTTCTCTTTCTTTCTTTCTATTTTCTTTCTTTCTTTCTTTTTTTCTTTCTTTCTTCACTTGATTTGAAAAGAATCTAGTCGATCAGTGCACCTGTATTCTAAACTCGCCTAAAACGACTGATTCTAACTCCTCGTATTCTAAGTCATATTTTGCTTTTTGTTGAGAATTCAATAAATTTTATTTGATAAAAAACAATAATTTTTGACCTCCTCTGATTTGTTTAATTGTAACTATATGAGCTGGCAGCAATTGAGAGGTGATCAGGTTTGTTTCTTAAACAGAAGCAAACTTAGCGGATTCAGTTAAGCGGAACCTCCTTATGATTGATGAGACTTGGGCGATTCTAACAAGATAAAGAAGCTGGGTTTACATAAATAAAACTACACTGTTTCGCCCTCGGCAGACAAATTCCAAACCGGTCATTTTGCTGTTCATTCACTTTAGCTCAGGGTTCCTGCGTTCAGACGCATTCGCCACTGATCTCACTCCCAATTCTCTGTTTAACTAGGAACGCTGCCTTATGAAAATAAAGCCACACGAGCTTAGATTTGTCGTCCGGGTTTTTCTTTCTCAAAATAGACCTTTTCGACCTTTTCATTTTATTCTGTATCCAGCCACAAGCAATCGTCTAAGAAGCTGCATCCGGAAGCAAACCAGATGCTGGTCAAAGCCGCAACGTTACATAATTTAAAAAAGACAATAGTCAGAATTCTTTCTTTTTTTTGTAACTGCCCAACTTTTACTTACAAAGCTTTTTATTTTGAATGTAAAGTATTCTTGATCAAAAAAAAAAAAAAAAAAAAAAAAGAAAATCTCCCAGTCGGCTACTGTTTCGATAATAACTAAGAACAACCTGGCTTACCGCACTTGAGCTTCCATTACAGCAGTTATTTTAAGTCAATGAGCGTTAAACTTTGAAACAAAATAAAAACGAAATATTTGAGATGTAGAGATATAGTACAGTAAAGACTGAACTCAACAACATTTGCTGGTAGAATTGGCGGCAATTAGTACAGACGCCATGCAGGTCTGAGAGTAAAAAGCATAAGGAAGTCATTAAAGAATATGCTTAAAACATTATCTTTACAGTTGAAGAGATTCTTCACACAGAATTGATTGCTGGCATTTTGATACAATCAATTTTATTTGTAATCATTTAGCTTAAAAAAAAGAAAGAAAAAGAAGTGGAACAGCACTTTAAAGCTTCTCTGCTATCAGCCATTAATTTATCAGAAGAAGAGATATAAGATAGAGATAGAGATAGAGGAAGAGGGAGAGTATGAATATGAGTGCATGTGTGTGATAGAGAGAAAGAGAAAGAGAGCAAGAGAGGAAGAAGGAAAGAAAGAGAGAGAAAGAGAGAGGGAGAGAGTGAGTGAGTGGAAGAGTATGTATCTGAATGCGTGTGTATGATAGAGAGAAAGAGAGAAAGAAAGAAAGATAGAAAGAAAAAAAGAAAGAGAGAGAGAGAGACATAGAAGAGTATGTATGTGAGTACGTATGTGTGTGTGTGTGTATGTGTGTGTGTGTGTGTGTGAGAGAGAGAGAGAGAGAGAGAGAGAGAGAGAGAGAGAGAGAGAAAGGATATGGATGGAGGGACAAAAAGTGATGGAAAGAGTGGTGGAATAGGAAAAGAAAAAGGATAAAAATTGAGGATAGAAATATGAGAGAAAGAGAGAGAGAGAGAGAGAGAGAGAGAGAAAAAAAAAGAGACTTAAAAAAGAGAGAGAGACATAGAGAGAGAGAGAGAGGGAGAGAGAGAGGGGGTTATGGGGAGAGAGAAAAAGTGATGGAGAGAGAGCTAGAATAGGAATAGAAAAAGAAAAAGAAAAAAAGAGAAAGAGAGAGAGAAGTTTGAAGAGAGAAAGAAATAAAAAGAAAGAGAAAGAAATGCACGGGAGAGAGAGAGAGAGAGAGAGAGAGAGAGAGAGAGAGAGAGAGAGAGAGAGAGAGAGAGATAGCGGAGGTAGACAGGTGAAAGAAAAAGAAAAAGTAATGGAGGGAGAGTTGGGGTTGGAAAAGAAAAAAGGAAGGAAGAAAGAAAGAAAGAAAAAAGAGAGGAGAATGAAGAGAGAAAGATATACATGTATATGTATATACAACGAGAGAGAAAGAGAGAGAGAGAGATGATGAGAGAAATAATGAAAGAGAGAAAGATAGAGAGAAAGAGAGAGAGAGAGAAAGAGAGAGAGAAAGAGAGAGAGAAAGAGAGAGGAGAGACATGTGATGAAGGGAGAGGGGGAATAGGAAAAGAGGTGAGAAAAAAGAGAGAAAGAGAGAGAAAGTTGAAGAGAAAAAGAAAAAGATGAGAAGCGAGGGAAAGGAGAGTAATTAGAGAGAGAGAGAGAGAGAGAGTGAAAGAGAAAGAGAGAGAGAGAGAGAGAGAGAGAGAAAAGGAATAGAGAAATGAAATAGAGTAAGAAAGGAAAGTCTATGAGAGAGAAAGAGATAGTAACAGAGGGACAGAGAGAAACAGAGATAAACACATGCATACACACACACAGATGTGAAAGAGAGAGGAGATGGAGAAGTAATCAAGAGAGAAAGAATGATAAAGCAACGGATTGAGGGAGAAAGAATATGAAGCAACGGAGAAAAAAAGGCAGAGGAATGAGAGAAAGAAGCAAAGGAACACAGAGAGAGAGAGAGAGAGGGGGGGGCAAATAGATATAAACAGACATAAACAGACATTCACACACACGCGCACTTACACATAGATATATAGAGAGAGTGAGAGATTGAGATTGAGAGAGAGAGAGAGAGAGAGAGAGAGAGAATGGGAGAGAGAAAAGATTGGGTAGTAAAAAGGAGAGAAAGTGTGAGATAAATGGAGGGAGCACAGAGACTGATAGAATTGAGGAGAGAGAGAGAGAGAGAGAAACAACTTGACATACCCCACCCAATTTTCGATTCACTCATTTTGGCTAGCGAAATTGTATTTATAACGTTTTTATGTCTATTTGTGACCAATATATACTACTTTAATTCTTTTGAAAGTCAGGGAATTTTGAATCATATATTTGTTCAGTATGGAAAGAGTTACCTCCCCTAATCTTACATGAATTATTTCCCTAAA
This sequence comes from Sepioteuthis lessoniana, assembly GCA_963585895.1. Taxonomy (NCBI): domain Eukaryota; kingdom Metazoa; phylum Mollusca; class Cephalopoda; order Myopsida; family Loliginidae; genus Sepioteuthis; species Sepioteuthis lessoniana. The sequence continues at coordinate 5,307 of CAUZXS010000900.1, forward strand.
TTTTGGAGCTTCAAAAGTGAAGACAAACAAAATGTAGATTTATTATTTCAACGACGCCTTCAAAGTGTTCAGACTCCAATTTTTACCACGATCGCTATTTGAAATACGAAATGTAAACTTAACCTCGGATGAAAATCAGTGAAATCATCCAGCTAATGCTCAAACCATTTCATTTGAACTTTGATGAATTATTTGATACATTATTCTATTTTTCATTTCATTTAAAATAAAAAAAAATATATACTCGGAGTAATACATAAAGTAATCAGTAGCACAATGCGTTTGTTGTTAAGGCCCATAAAAGGCAGAATAAATAGGCGCAGAGGAGAACTCTTTTAATAACATTTTTGTCGTTAAGTCAAAGCAGGATTCTGATTGGTTTATAATCACCGGTCTTCCCTTTCCAACTAATGCTCATACGACTTGATTTAAATTTTGTTAAATTACAGGATTATGTCTAATCGTCACATGATTATTTTCTCGTAGAAGCAGTTAAAAAAGATTCGATAAGGAATTTAATAACAGCAAGATATCTTTCTTCTGAGTGGAGTTCTCTCCTTGCTTCTGACTCGTATTTTTCCTTATTTGAAGAGAATTATTTTGTCATTCTTAAAAAGAAGTTAATTCTAATCCTAATTAATCTTTACTTTAGTTTGATTCAATTAAGCTATATTTTAACTGTATCGATGATTCAGGTTTAAAAACAAAAATATGAGAAGAAATAAATTAACATAAATCCCGAAGGTATAGTTTTACAACTATGTAAGAGTTTTTGCCTCAGGGACTGATTTGTTGCATGGATATTGACATGGCCTCGAGGAGACGAATTCAATGAAGGTCATCAGATAGGAAGATATACAATACTTTGTTAAAAGTGAGGTAAAAATTTGAAGAGAGAGAGAGAGAGAGAGAGAGAGAGAGAGAGAGAGATTATGTAATATATCGTTAGACTATATTGCTTCGTATTTTTTTCCCCTGAATATCACCGTATAACAGTACTAGTCGTTGAATGAAAACCGGGACACAACCAATACAGTGTACCAAAAATGAAAGTGCGACAAGAGTCTCAATAATTTCGTATGATTGATTGATTTTAATTGTATGTTCAATTTTTTGTGTTGATGTTTCTTAATGTTTTTTAGACATGGTTATGTGATAGCAAATACTCTTATCTAATTCTTATAATTTATGCACAATTATATGGTTTCAAGGTGGCTTGGAAGGGTTTTATGGCATATAAACCCTTGAAAGTTATTTAATTTCAGTTACTATCTATCTATCTATCTATCTATCTATCTATCTATCTAATTTGTATGTTACCTGCAAACTATTTGTTATAGTTTGCAGGTAACATTTTTAAACGAGCCAGAGCTAATTTACTTGTAAGTTAAATGGTTTCAAGTATTGTTATATAATACTAATAATTCTTGCCAACCATATTCATTCATTTGCTCACAGTTAAATGTTTTCATTCATTGCTATCTAAAAACCAACGATTCAACTTAATTACAGTCATTTGTAAGCGCATAGTTAAATGGGAACATCTATTGATAACATCAAAGAAAACGATTTCAAGCTAACAAAAGAAAGAAGCAGAAGGTACCCTGCAAAAACAATTACCAACGCTGACAACGCCGATGATATAGCACTTCTGGCAAATGCACCAGCACAAGCCGAAACCCTGCTACATAGTCTGGAACGAACCGCTGCAGGAATCGGCCTCCATGTTAACGTACACAGGACGGAATATATGCGCTTTAATCAAACAGGCGACATCTCCACACTAAATGGTAGCCCTCTGAAACTAGTCGACTAGTTCACCTATCTAGGGAACAATGTCTCATCAACCGAGACAGACATCGACACACGACTAGCAAAGGCATGGACAGCAATCGATTGGCTATCGGTCGTATGGAAGTCAGACCTGACCGATAAAATGAAGCGCAGTTTCTTCCAAGCAGCGGTTGTATCGTTACAAATATATAGATGCACCACGTGGACGCTAAGAAAACGTATGGAGAAAAAACTTGACGGCAATTACACGAGAATGCTGCGAGCAATATTGAACAAGTCCTGGAGACAGCACCCCACAAAACAGCAACTGTACAGCCACCTACCACCAATCACTAAAACTATCTTAGTTAGACGAACAAGACATGCGGGACACCGCTGTAGAAGTAGGGACGAGCTCATAAGTGATGTACTCCTGTGGACCCCTTCACCGGGACGAGCAAAGGCAGGAGTCCAACTCGAACATACATACAGCAGCTCTGTGCCCATACTGGATGTAACCCTGAAGACCTGCTAAAAGAAATGGATGATAAGGCGGGGTGGCGAGAGAAGGTCAGAAATATCCGTGCAGATAGCGCAACATGATGATGATGACATAACTCTGTTTAACGCATATTTGGGACATTAACAGGTACTGCCAATCCGGGTCAGAGTGGACTTGGGAGTAATGACAATCAAGGGGTACTCCATATTTCCCAAAGCGCCAGAACTGGAGTCTCATCATCAGGTGGTTTGTTGTCATATCCAGGACACTTGTTGGAGGGGGCGGTCTCACCCCTCTGCAGAGATGTAGTCGGCGTATTCTACAGCCCCGGACGATTGGGCAGTATATGGTTTCAAACAATCCTCTCTATCTATTAATAATTATTTGTTTGCACACTGTTATATGGCTTCAAATAACTTATAGCAATAATACTTCGTAAACATTGGTTTAGTTTGGTTTGGTTTTATGGCATATCAACCATTGTAGGTTATTTAATGCCAAATCCTGTTTATACATTGTTGTAGGGGACTCACCTATAACCGAAATAATGGACTTACCCAAAGTGTATATTAATCAAGAACTAAGCTGGTAGAGTAGAGAGCTGCAGCAGCCAGCCGTAGTAAGCACCTTTGCCCGTCATCGTGAACGTTGAACCAAGGAGTCCCTCCTCAGAAACCTTTGGATACATTTGTGTGGCACTCATATCTCCGTGTTTAGTTATTTATTTATTGACCCTTAATAACTGGTCATAACATACATATATATTGAATATATAATTTGTAAACACATTTCGTAGCAAACATTTTTTAAAGAGTCTGGACTCTTTTTTGCATAAAGATTAATGATTTCAAGTATTGCTATATGAAAGAAATAGATAATTAATGGATATGTACATATGATTTTTAAGTGAATAGTTTGTTGGCAATTTCATTATTATCTCCGCAATTTTTTTCTATACAATTAAATGGTTTCAATTGCTATCTATCAATTATAATTCTATTCAAAAACTCATTTCTTTCCCACAGATAAGTGGTTCAAAGTACTGCTATATATTATTAACGATTTGATTGAACGATTTTATTTAATACTAATCATTTATTCCTAATTACATGGTTTCAAGGTGGCTTGGAAGGGTTCTATGGCATATAAACCCTTGTAGGTTATTTAATTTCAGTCAAATGGTTTCAATTGCTATCTACCAGTTATAATTCTATTCAAAAACTCATTTCTTTCCCACAGTGAAATGGTTCCAAGTATTGCTATATATCATTAAGGATTCAATTAAACCTCAGTCATTTGTTTACTGATGGGATTACTTCCTTTGTCTGCTAAAGAATTACTCTTAAACGGCATTGCTAAAGCAAAAAAGCCTTGTATTTAAGAAAAAGACGCGAAGACACGTTCTCTTTTACTTACAATATGGCTTAGAGATAAGGAATTTCTCATTCCCTTCTAAAGGACGTTTTCGTCCCCACTGTACCTCGTGTTGCATAGAACATATCACCATAAAATAATATACATCATACAATGCCCAAAGCTTAATTGCATACACATACGCATGTCGAATAATTATTCAAAACCAACGACTAAGGAACTCTTGTCAAAGTCTCTCACAACTTTTCGTATACAAAGAAGAAGGAGAAAAAGAAATAAAGAGAGAGAGAGGGGGGGAGATGAGGAGAGAGAAGTGATGGAGGGAGAGGTGGAATAGGAAAAGAGAAGAGAAGAAAGAGAGAAAGAGAGAGAAAGTTCAGGAGAAAAAGGAAAAGATGGAAAGAGATGGAAAGAAGAGGAATGAGAGAGAGAGAGAGAGAGAGAGAGAGAGAGAGAGAGAGGAGATGAGGAGAGAGAAGTGATGGAGGGGGATGGGGAATATGAAAAGAGGAGAGAAGAAAGAGAGAAAGAGAGAGAAAGTTGTTGAGAAAAAGAAAAAGATGGAAAGAAAGGGAAAGGAGAGAAATGAGAGAGAGAGAGAGAGAGAGAGAAGGAATAGAGTAATGAAATAGAGTAAGAAAGGAAAGTCTAGGAGAGAGAAAGAGAGAGCAACAGAGAAACAGAGAGAGAAACAGAGATAAACACACACATACAGATGTGAAAGAGAGAGGAGATGGAGAAATAATCAAGAGAGAAAGAATGATAAAGCAACGTATCTCTGAGAAACTTGCCACACGCTAAGTACAAAAAAGAAATTTCAAGATACACACTTATATTTCTCATTTTCTAATTCATTTCATTATGTACCCTTTTTATTTAGTTTTCTTAGACAATAAAATATGTGATGCTTATTGCTTTCATATTTTTCCTTTAGAGGATATAGCTTTTTTTTTCTTGAACATCTCTGAGTTGAAATCTTACAGGTACACGTCATATGAGAACTGGAATACAGCCAGTACATCGTATATCTGGCTTAATCGAGATCTACGGAGTGCCTTCAATAAGTTTCCAGACTTTTTTTGTACGGGCATTTAAAATTGTCCAAGACTCTTGAGAATTCAGTATGTTATTGCTATATGTATACGTGGTGCCTTCAATAAGTTTCCAGACTTTTTTTTGTACAGGTATTTAAAATTGTTCTAGACTCTTGAAAATTCAGTATACATCTTATGAGATGACTGACCAATTTTTATGATGTTAGGCTCAAAGGAACAGCTACAGCAACAATTGGAATACACCCTACTAAAGTCTGATTGTCACAGCTGGTGAATTTCAAAAATGCAATCTGGACGTGAGGACACTTTAGAAGAACTATATGCAATAAAATTCTGTTTTAAACTTGGAAAAAATGCCACAGAAACGTATGGAATGCTTCAGACTGCTTTTCGACCATCTTGCATGAATCGAGCATCAGTTTTTGAGTGGCATAAGAGATTCAAGGAAGGCAGGGAGTCTTTGAGGGATGATGAGAGGTGTGAGAGGAGTAAGGAAGTCAATACACCAGAGTTGATAGGCCAAAGGGTTAGGTTTAGGGTTAGGGTTACTATGTTGAGGTTTTAAGGGAATTCAGGAAGACATTCCTAGGGAAGCGGCCAGCACTCTTCAAATCGGGTCAATGGCATTTCCACCAAGACAACGCACCAGTCCACAATTCCATCCTTGTCACAGACTATTTGACCAAGATGGGCATCGAGACATTCCTCGGCCTCCCTATTGTCCAGACCTTGCTCTCTGTGAGTTTTGCTTATTCCCTAAGCTCAGAGGCTGTCGTTATGAGACAATTGAGGAGATGAAAGAGGGTGTGACGAAGGTCATTGGAACGCTCACACAAGAGGACTTCGATAGGGCCTTCTAGAAGTTGTTGGAACGGTACAACAAGTGCATTGCAGCCGGAGGAGATTACTTTGAAGGGGACTAGAGTTTCATGTGTTTACTATCAATAAAAGTGCCCATACGAAAAAAGCCTGGAAACTTATTTAATGATCCTCGTATTACTCATTTTCTATTTCGTTTCATTATGTACTCTTTTTATTTAGTTTTCTTAGACAATAAAATATGTTATGCTTATTGCTTTCATATTTATCCTTTTGCGGATATAGCTTTTTTTTCTTGAACATCTCTGATTTGAAATATTATAGGTACACGTCATATGAGAACTGGAATACAGCCAGTACATCGTATATCTGGCTTAATCGAGATCTATCAACTATTGCGATTGCATAGTTTGATACACGTGTTGTGCATGAATTAAAGATAATAGCCACGATGACTGTAATAGTCAACGACAGTGTTTCTCAAACTATCTTATGTGCCGTAACGGCTGGATACTTTCCTACTGTGCCACGAGCCGTTCCCACATTTGCGGAATATCATAATTTGATTTATGATCAAGTTTCAAATATTTCTATCAACCGTATTGTCTCACAGCAGGTGAAAAGATTAATACTAAACATTACAGAAAGATTCTATGCATTTTGATTTTTGAATTACATGTTGTATATATATTATGACTGTAAAACGGGAAATTCGTAACGTATCTTGCTCAGTTGACCGGGGCTGTAGAATAGACCAACTGCATCTCGACAAAAGAGTAAGATTCTGTAATGAGTGTCCTGGATGTACTATAAACAATCTGATGGTAAGGCTACATTAATGTTGGGGCTTTGAGGAATGCAGAGTACCCCTGCATAGACATTGCTCCCAGGTCCACTCTGGCCCGGTGTGGTAGTACCTGATAGGGTGCCCGTGGTGTAATGGTTATCGTCGTTGGAAATGGATACGGCGAGACGAGTTCAAATCCTGGACGAGACTGACTGCATTCCAAATAGCACTAATACCCTTATGAAAGGTATAAATCTAATTATTGTCCCTCCAATTATGGGTAAATAGTAGGGCAGACAAGGTTCTTCAGCCTTGGTGAGGCAACTAGTCTAGGAGAAGGAAAACTCTGATTTCAAACCTGTTAAACTCCGCTTAAAAATTGACCTTGTGTCATATCCTGCCCGAGCGAAGGGGTTGGTAAATATGGATATGGTCCTATCTATGAGTCAAATAGAACTGTTTGACATTTAAATTGAGTTCAAACAAATGACTTATACTAAACTGAATTGTTAGATATTTAACCTTGATCCTTTTGTAAACAAATAATTTATGTTTAATTGAATTGTTAGTGATACTTAGCAATACTTGGAACTATTTAACTGTGCAAACAAACGATTGATATTAAACAGAATTATAAATAAGTGATAGCAATAAGGGAAACCATTTGAATTCAAAGAGGCGACATCTCCACACTGATTAGTAGTTCTCTGAAACTTGCGGACAAATTCACTTATCTAGGAAACAGTGTCTCATCAACCGAGACAGACAACACGCGACTAGCAAAGGTATGGACAGCTATCGATAGCCTATCGGTCATATGGAAGTCAGACTTGACAGATAAAATAAAACGCAGATTTTTCCAAGCAGCGGTCGTATCAGTACTGCTATATAGATGCACTACATGGACGCTAACTAAACGTATGGAGAAAAACCTTGACGGCAATTACACAAGAATGCTGCGAGCAATATTGAACAAGTCATGGAGGCAGCAGCCCACGAATCAGCAGCTGTACGGCTACATACCACCCATCACAAAAACTATCTCAGACGAACCAGACATGCAGGACACTGCTGGAGAAGTTGGGACGAACTCATAAGCAACATACTCTTGTAGGCCCCTTCATATGGACGAGCAAAGGCCGAACAACCAGCTAGAACCTATATACAACATGGACGATAGAGGCGGGTGGCAGGAGACGGTCAGGGAGATCAGTGCTGGCGGCACGACATGATGATGTTATTGTTATATAGTAATACAGGGTGGAACGATAAAATTGTCGTCCTAAAAAAAAACAACACTACAGCTTTATTTTAAAACTTTTATTGAAAAAATTAATTCAGGTAACTTGATTATGTAGTAGAGCTGACATCTATTCAATGTAGCCGCCTTCAGCCTCAATCACTGCCTCGATACGGATCCGGAAGTGGGAGCATGCCTTTTCCACCAGCGCTGACGGGAGCTCGGCGAATACTCGGCAGATGGCGGCGATCAGGCTGGCTTTGGTGTTGTCGGAGGTCACGTTGGTGATGTTCTCGACGTATGACCAAACGAAGTAGTCCAGTGGGTTCAGGTCGGGGGAAGAGGGGGGCCAGTGAGAGAAGTGTACAAAGTCGTAGCACTCCTTCTGAAGCCAAGCCTGGGTCTATTTGGACTTGTGGGCCGGCGCCGAGTCCTTCTGCCATACCCAGGGTCTGCCACAGGCCACCTGATTGCACCAGGGAATCACCACACTCTTCAGCACATCCAGGTACACTTTGGTGTTGACTTTCAAGCCGACTTCGAAGATGTGAGGTGGCATGATTTGGCCCTCACTTGAAACCACACCAAAGACCATACCCGTTGCTGGAAACTTTGTTTTCATCACCCTAGGCACGTCCCTGTTATTCGTGGCAATCCAGCGATTGTTCTGGCTGTCATAACTTGGATCGGTAGAGAGCATGAGTTGTACAGCAATGCATCTCTGATCTCGCTGGTTGAACATTGTGTCACTTTCAGACATGATAGAAGCCTCCTATCGCTCTTGGGATTTGTACACAACTGGCCAACTAGTAGATGGTCTGCAACAAAAAAAGAAAACCGGTTTTCATTAAACGGAAATGGAATCATGTCGTCTTTTCTAGGGTTACAATTTTATCGTTCCACCCTGTACCTGAAACCATTTAACAGTGTGCAAAAATGAACTCAGGCTCGTTTATGTAAAAATAGTAATGGTTGATATGCTATAAAACCAAACCAATCAAAACCAATCACTTCGTACCGCCAGTCGGCGACTTGTATACCAGCACCGGTACACGTACCGCCACTTTGAACATAGCAGGTCATCAAGACTACCTTTCGAACTAATCCAAATGAGGATTGTCTCCTTAGAAGCCCAGGGAACCGACGCTTATAACCGTTACGCCATGTGTCCTGCTGGACAATTCAGAGTGAATTTTTGGATATTATAAACTTAATGTTCTTACTTTGGCTAAAATTACTACTATTATGTATGATTTTTTACCTGTGCTCATATTCAGATTTTTTTTTTATCTAGCCTTCTTGTTTATCGGTTTCCATATTGTATTCAACTCTATACTTGGTCTACTCAGCAGGTCATTGTAGCCCAACATATGTGCTGATTCCTTAAGGCGTCTAATCCTCCAATGTTCAGCCCTATCAATTATTTCAACTTTGTCCCATAAGGGCTGATGATTTCCATTTTCCTTCCATATATGGTCCGCCATGTTGGTCGACTTATATACATAAGCGGCCCAATATTGGTAATTCCTGAAGTGGCCTTTTTACTGGGGTACAATCAGAAAAAGATGGCAGCAATAAAACACGTACGTTGTCACACATGAGTCTTGGAGTTATTTCTACTAAACATGGTATCAGAAGGACGAACTTGACGATAATCTAAGTGAGTACTACTTTGACTGGACAGTAAGAAATTTGCATAAAGCCTTTAACGAGTGGCTTGAAGAAGTGAATCTTTTTTTGAATTTCAGAAATTTGAAGGGGAGGGTAGAGATAGTGCCACTAAAGCTGCAAATGTTGAAAAGAAAAAAAGAAGTTTGCTTATTTACCTTTTAGGAAAAAAGGATCAACAAATATACAAAACCCTAACAATTAAAAATGCAAAAGGAGAAACGATTGAAAATGATGACGAAAAAAAACTTGAAATGGTTATCGAAGCATTTAAGGACTACTGCAAACCTATGAAAACATTGACTGTAGACAGAGTGGAATTCCTACGGAAAGAACAAAGTAAAGATGAAGACTTTGAGGACTATTTGTTAAATTTGAAATCGAGTTCTAAAGATTGTGAATGGAATAACGTCACTGAGAACGATATGATAAAATTACAAATAATAAAAGGAATAGACGATAAAAAAAACGCGCGAAATTCTCTTGAGGGAACCAGATTTAACCCTGACACAGTGTATTGACCGATGCAGAGCTGCAGAACAAAGTAAAATCCAGTCGCAAAAAATTGAAAAATACGAAAAATTAAATGTTGATGACGACACATACGAGAAAGATATCAATGCGACTGGAAGAAAAAACAATATGATTGCATTTATTGTCAGAGAAGCCATGTAGAAGGAACAAGAAACTGTTCAGCTTATGGTCAGGAATGTTTTAGATGCAAAAGAAAAAACAATGCACCATATCAAGAATTTGCAAAGGTAACCACAGCGAGCAAACAGTTAACGAATGTTTTCACGTTGTAGGGGAGACAATTCATAAAGTTCATGCGAATTTAAAATTAAACGGGAAGCCCATTAAATTCATGATAGATTCTGGAGTAACTGTAAATGTAATTCCTGCAACATTCGTTAAGGACAACAAAATGGAGCACTTACTAAAAAAAGGTAAGAAACTTGATATTTCAGTATACGGAGGGAAGAAGGTCAGAACCGAAGGAGCAATGAGGGTAGAACTTATCAACCCTGTCAACAGAAGAAAAGTGTCAGCCTCAGTCATGGTTGTGAATGAGAAGGTACAACCAATTTTAAGCTGTAGTCTTTGCCAAAAGCTAATTTTAATACGGTTCAACCTAAATCAGTTTGACTCGACAGTTTCAGCTGTAGAATACGATGACCTCAAAGAACAAGCCCCGAAAGACATCAGAAATCTAGACAGTGATGATTCCATCAAAGGGATTTTACTAGAATTCCCTGACGTTTTTGAAGAGAGAGTTGGTGAATTTGAAGGCGAACTAACACTTCAAACAGAGCCAGGCGCAGTTCCTATACAACAACCCATAAGAGGTGTCCCATTTGCACTGGAAAAACAATTTAAACAAGAACTAGAAAAAATGATGAGGGACAATATAATTGAGAAACTGGAAGGACCTAGCTCATGGCTCAACAGCTATGTGATTGAAAGAAAACGCAGCGGAAAACTTCGGATATGTTTAGACCCCAAACCATTAAACAAGGCACTGATCAACAGCTACCGCTGCCAGGTACCAAGCTTGGAATCCATCACACACAGGTTTGCAAATAAAAACGCAATAAAATTTAGTAAATTGGACGTAAGAAGTGGATACTGGCATTGGAAGTTGAACGACAAGGCAAAAGAACTGACCGCCTTCGGAACGCCTCAGGGCAATTATCGATACAAAAGATTACCCATGGGTATCACATCAGCCAGCAAAGCATTCCAAACAAAAATGATCGAACAATTCCAAGGGATAAACGGGGTTAGCATTATTCAAGATGACTGTCTGGTTGAAGGATTTAGAAACAACTCAGACCAAGCCATCAATGACCATAACCAGAACTTGCGAGCATATTTGCAGAGATACAGAGAAAGAAACATAAAAATTAACCTCGACAAATGCAAATTCCTCACAGAGGAAGTCACTTACATGGGTCATACACTGACTAACACAGGCTTGAAGCCTGATGAAGAAAAAATACGGGCAATCATAGAGTTCCCAGCACCTCGCGATTTGCATAATCTAAGACGCTTCATTGGAATGGTTAAATACCTCTCGAAATTTGATCATTCACTGACGACAAAATGTGAACCTCTAAACAGGCTAACGCGGAAGGACCAGATTTTCCAATGGGCGGAGGTACAACAAAGAGCATTCGAAGACATAAAGAAAGCTATAGCAAACACATCTATCTTGGCTAACTATGACTTAGAAAAGCCAGTCACGATACAGACTGACATGTCTGATGTAGGTGTGGGAGCTGTCCTCCAACAGAATGGAAAACCAGTATCATATGCATCAAGGGTGTGGAACGACTATGAAAAGAACTACGCACCAACTGAAAAAGAGATGAGAGCCGTTGTGTTTGGACAACACAAGTTTAGTGACTATTCTTACGGAAGACATGTAACAATAGAGTCGGACCACAAACCATTAGAAGCAATCAGCAACAAGCCTCTAAGCGAAGTACCAAAAAGACTGTTAAGAATGGTGATTTCAATACAAAAGTTTGACTACAAAATAACATACAAAAAGGGCAGTGACATAATCATTGCTGATGCTCTTTCGCGAGCCCCAGTAGAGGATGACAATTTCCAGTTTAATTTCAGTGAAGTGAATCTATTAGAATTTCTTGCTGTAAGTGAACAGACCAGAGACAGGCTAGTCAGTGCCACCAAAGAAGATAAGGATCTACAGAAGCTCATAAAACTAATTAAACAAGGCTTTCCAATGCAATATAATGTCCTTGAACCTCGGTTGAAGCACCTGTATAAATTCAGAGACTACCTGTCAACAAAGGATAATCTAATATTTTATAAAGACAGAGTCTTTGTACCTGCCTCAATGAGAAACGACATTAAGAAGAAGGCACACACAAGCCATTTAGCAGTTGAAAGTAACATGAGACGCGCCCTAGACACAATCTTCTGGCCAGGAATGAGGCACGAACTACAGGAATGTTATATCAACCGTAAACAGTGTGGCAGATATTCTGCAAGAAATAGCAAAGAGACACTAATCACAAGACCAGTGCCGGAAATACCCATTCCAACGTATTGGCCTCGATACCATGACACTGGATGGAAGGAAATACCTAGTCTGTGTAGATTATTTCTCCAATTACACCTTGGTTGATCGACTCCACGGAACATCATCATGTTGCACAATCAAGCTGATAAAGAAACACTTCATGAGATATGGCATCCCAGAAGTTGTAAGTGATGGGGGCCCTGAATTTGATAACAAAATGATGAGAGAATTGGCCCATAAATACGGATTTAGATGGAATCCCTGCTCACCAGAGATGCCAAACTCCAATGAAATGGCAGAATCAGCTGTAAAACAAATAAAAGGCATCATAAAAAAATGTAATAATGAAAACAGCGATCCTTGTCTGGCCATACTAGAATTCACCAACACACCATCAAAATCCATTGGAATGTCCCCAGCACAGAGATTCTTTGGAAGACAATTGAGAAGTGTACTGCCTACGATGAAGAAATTTCTATCCCCACTTAATTTGGAAGAAACAAAAACTAAAATACAAAAGGCAAAACAACATCAAAAGAAATACTATCACAAAAATGCCCATGACCTGATAGAATTAAGAGAAGTTGGCCAGGTGACTGTGCAGCCATATGGCAAGAGCCAATATTGGAAAAGGGCAGTTGTCATAGAAAAGTTTGAATACCGACGATACATGATCGAACTGGAAAATGGGAAAAGACTAGTGAAAAATAGGAGACACCTAAGACTCACAACTAAACCAAAACATAGCAACATGACGAAAACAAACCACAAACAAGATATCACCAACAATGACAGTGAACAAAACACCAAACAGCAACAACCAGACATGGCTAAAAGACAACCACGTCTGAAGAGAGTCACCGCAGGCAAGACACCCAACCGATATGGTGAATGGCAACTCGCATAAAATGAACACTTCAGACTTTTGTATGTATGGGGGATGTTGGTCGATTTATATACATAAGCAGCCCAATATTGGTTATGCCTTAAGGGGCCTTTTTACTGGGGTACAATCAGAAAAAGATGGCAGCAATAAAACACGTACGTTGTCACACATGAGTCTTGGAGTTATTTCTACTAAACACGCCATACCCGACTTTTCAATCATCTAAAGGCTGCAGGTTCAATCCTCACTACAGGCGAGTAACAATACAGGAATATTTGACTTAGCACATTGTTTCTGAAAAATACAAAAAAAAAAAGAATAAAAAAAATCATGCCATTTTCGATTTACCAAGATCAATACGGTTAGTTTTATATTTCTCGACTTAATCACATCCTTTTAGTATTATACAGTGAATATGAGAATTATACTCTGAATATTTCAGATGGAAATCCAGCTCGTAATTATATAAGGCAATCAACTTATTAATCCACCCTTGCGTATGTGTACTGTTGCGGTGCCAAAAAGAATTCAGATCCCGTTGTGATCTCGCTGTGGATGAACGCAAGAAACTCTTTTTAACTACTCTAAGGTTTATTGACAACTGCACTTGTTGGTAACCGCCAGGAGAAAGAAAGAGAGTATAGAAATGAGACGATCGCATCAGCTAGACAAAGAGAACCAACATATCCTGGTGAGAAAAAGCGAGCAGACACAGACATTGAATCGTTTCCTGGTTCAAACGTGCTTGTCCGCTGGGTCACGTCTAGTCTAACGCCAAAATTGGGGCTCGTAAACTTTCGTCTCCTTACATCTCCGTGGCTCGTGTTCAACTGTACGTCTTTACCTTATCATGTCTCGCCGCCAATTCCTTAAGACACTAGTCGTCTCCATACTTCCGCCTGTCGTATCGGGGCAGAAACATCCGCTTCTGTCCGCTCCTCTCATGCGTACAAGATTTAGAACCAGTTTTTTTCTAATATTTTTAATTACCACGAGTGCTTTGTCCTGGCTATTCGGAGACTGATTTATTTATTTATTTAATTTAAATTTTCTCTGAGTCTTTCAATTACGTTACATACGTACAAACATATATATATATATATATATATATACAGTTACATGATAATACATATATATATATATATATATATATATATATATATATATATATATATATATATAGCCAAAGACCGGTTATGCTCTGTAAAAAATTACATTGAGCTCTCCACCAGGAAAATTTAAATGTTCAGTTCCTGAATGATTTTCTTGTCCTGAAGGAATTACTCCCAACTCTGGTTTAACTGGACCGAATAATACTTATATATATATATATATATATATATATATATATATATATATATATATATATATATATATATATATATATAAACTTGTTAAAATAGCTGTCTACGTTGGGTAAAGGCTCGAGACTAAGGTCGAATTTGGTTATGACAGTACAACGATCGCTTAGAATGGATGATGGTCTGGTAAGTATATATATATATATATATATATATATATATATATATGTGTGTGTGTGTGAGTGTGTGTGTGGGAGGGTTTGCAGAGAAGTGTGTAAATGAGTGAATAAAACACCGATCTACAAATCTAATCAATTTTATTTCTTTACCTTGAATGAAAAGTTTGTTGAAAAAAAAAAGTTAGAAAGTCTTTTCTTGTATGAAAAGATAACATTACTTAGAGCGTAAATATTCTCCAATCTTTAAATTACAAAAAAGGAAATTTCATATTTTCAGTATAGCATTTTGCATTGTCTAACTCTTGTTGATATATTTTGTGCGAGTAAAAGATCTTTGTGTGAGTATGACACTATGTAGAAGAGAAAGTATATTTATGCGCGAATATTTAAGTGGATACAGTTGAAATATTTCATTAGCAAAGAAAGACTGAAATGGTAGTACGAGTATGTCTAATTAAACAACATTTTTATAAATTTAGAATAATTAAGTGATGTTGAAATTAAATGCATTCTTGAAGAAAAAGAATATTAGATTTTCACTCAAAAGAAATAAAGTCGAATATTTTGAGTAGATTTACAGAATGAATCTCTAAATCTACAGACGATTTATTTATTCCTTTGCTTATTTGTAAAATTGAGATTCGCACAAAATAAGATAAAAAATAGTTGTCGATTTATCTATGATTCTAATCGGTAAAAAAATGTATCTTTATCAATCTTGGAAGGAAAAGATTTCATAAATTATCTTGGATTTTGATCCAACAAATTTTCTGTGGCAATTCAAATATTGTCGTTTGCAAAGTCCCAAAGAAATTTCAAGATGAGCATATTAGCGCCGATTGGTCAATAAGTGTAAAAATAAAGATAAAAAATTACAACTTCTTTTGCTTATTGTTGCAAAAAAATTGATAATTTTTTTTCGTATAGCAATCAGATGATTTTCCATATATATATCATCGTCATTACCAAGTCTCGCTGCCAACACGGAATGACCAGACACTCACTTGCCATTCATCTCTATCATTCATCACTTCCGGCAGGTCTTCTAGACTACATCCTGTCTGTACCGAGCTGTTGTATGTAAGTTCTTGTTAGTCGGCTAACACTGGCACGTCTATGTGAAGGGGTCCATAGAAAAACGTTATTTATGAATTCGTCCTTGTTTTTCCATCAGTGCCCCGAATGTCTTGTTCACCTTATTTGGATGGTTTTAAAGATAGGAGTTAAGTGGCTATAAACCTGTTGTTTCGTGGGGTGTTGCCTCCAGGAATTGTTCAATATAGCTCGGGGCATTCTTGTACAGTTTTCGTCTAGATTTTTCTCTATACGTTTTGCCAGCGTCCATATATATCTATATATATTTTTGCTAATGCTTTGAAGTTAGGTGAAAAATCATTGTTTATCGACATTTAGCTGGCTTCTTTAACGTATTGTCTGTAAAACATTTCACAGAGTTTTGTAGAGAAATATTTTTAAGTGAATGAGATTAATCGGTTCATACGTTTTTGTTTATTGTCTGTATTCGTTTTAACAAAGCAATCATCATCATCAAGTCATGCCGCCAGCACTGATATCCCTGACTCTCTCTCGTCACTTCTCCCTATCATTCATCGCCTCTGGTAGGTCTTCAGGGCTACATCCCGTATCCTCACAGATCTGCTGTATGTATGATCGAGCTGGTCGTCCTACTTTTGCTCGGCTATATGTGGGGGTCCATAGGAGTACATCACTTATGAGCTCATCCCTGCTTCTCCAGCAGTGTCCTGCATGTCTTGCTCGTCTTGCTTGGATAGTTTTCGTGATGGGAAGTAGGTGGCCGAATAGTTGGTGCTTTGTGGGGTGTTGCCGCCAGGACTTGTTCAATATTGCTCGTGTTATTGCCGTCTAGCTTCTTCTACAGCCGTTTTGTTAGCGTCCAAGTAGTGCATCCATATAGAAGTATTGATGATTTTTTTTTAATTCTGGAAATTTAAAATCCAGCACGTCTTACTTTAAAATGGCTTCCCGCTGATTCTTGTTTATTGCTTAGGAACATTTTTTTTTAAAAAAGCCTCCTCTAACTCTATGAGGAACAAAAAATATTTCATGTTAAAAACTTTCCCTAAGTCAAATAAAGTATTAATACCAAATTTGGTGGCGCTATATCAAATGGTCTGTTTATAGAAGACAGAGAAAACTCTTTCCAATTATTAGTGAAGATAATCTTCGCAATGTGTCCCTTTTTTCTTTTTTTCACACGTAGAAAATATCTTTATTTTTTTGTTTTTTCTTGCTTCCTATCAATTTTTTTTGACTTTCTAGTCTCTTTTCTGTATTTTGTTCGTCTTCCATTCCCTCCCCCGTCTTCCTTTAATTGATCTTTCCGTATTTATTCATTTCCAGGTTTTTAAGAATCAGTCTCCTTTTGGTGAATATCTTTATTTATGCTTACTTTGTTTTCTTTTTTCATTGTTCTGTTTGTATAAGAATGAGTTGCATTGATTTTTATGCTTACAAATTTCTTATCTTTCCGACTGATATATTTTCTTTGTTCGTCTCTACATCGTCTCGAAGAGACACCAGTTTACATAAGAACGTAATAATATTTATACAATAGATAATAAGAACATATTTATGCAACTACTTATACATGCATCACGTGCCCTTTCCTTTACATTCTCTCTCTCACTCTCTCTTTCTCTCTCTCTCTCTATATATATATCTATTTATACATACACATATATGTTCATATCCCTCTTTCTATTGATAGGGAGTGTCGTCAAGAAGTATCCGGACTGAATCTTTAAATTTTTGGGTGTGAACAGCTGAACACCATATAAACGAAACTGATAATGTCTACACGTCTAGAAAAGGTCTAGATGAGTCAGTGAGAATTAATGGTACTTTTTGGTCTGCAGTCACGATATCTTTAGATCAAGAATTATTTTGTGGGTAACGCAGAATTGTTCAAATGAAGCAATCTCCATACACTGCAGATTTTGCTCAGAGCGATTTTCTTGCTTCCTCAACAGAAAATTCACCTCAAAGGTAAAATTTAAGAGTGAAAACGCATTTTCATACTATATCAAAAGTGCAGTTTAGCGGATCCTTCGACTAAAAAAAAAACCTGGGAGATGAATTTTGTCAAATGACAAGAGGACTAATTTAATGAAAATTAACATTTCCTTCGTTGCTCATTTTTGTCTTGGCAAATACAGCTTCACTCGCTATACTTTTGAGCACATCTCGTACCATCCATCCCCCCTCTCTCTCTCTATATATATATATCATCTTCATCATGTCCTGCCGCTAGTACAGATATCTCTGACCCTCTCTCGCCCCTTTTCCCTATCGTTCATCGCCTCTGGCAGGTCTTCGGGGCTACATCCCGTATCCTCACATAGCTACTGTATGTCAGTTCTAGCTGGTCGTCCTGCTTTTGCTCGGCCATATGTGGGGGTCCATAGAAGCTCGTTTCTGCTTCTCCAGCAGTGTCCCGTGTGTCTGGTTCGTCTAACTTGGATAGTTTTCGTGATGGGAGGTAGGTGGCCGTATAGTTGGTGCTTTGTGGGGTGTTGCCGCCAGGACTTATTCAATATTGCTCGCAACATTCTTGTGTAATTGCCGTCTAGCTTCTTCTCCGGCCATTTTGTTAGCGTCCAAGTAGTGCATCCATACAGCTGTATCGACACGACCGCTGCCTAATTGAAAGAAAAACGTAACAGACTGTTATTTGGCTAATATAAATTTATTTCATAAGATATAAATTTACTTTATTAGATAAACGGAATGAACTAATTTTTAAATTCCGTCATAACAATAAGTTTAAAATCAAATGATAAAGGATAATAATAGAAAAATTGATAGTGATAACAATAGTAGGATAAAATTAATGGTATCAGTATTAAAATTAGCATTGTTGGTGATGTGATAATTGTAAGAATGATAATGATAATAATAATTAATTAGCAATAATTGTAATAATTGGTATTTCTAAAATTATCAATGATATAATTATAATTGATTAATTATTATCTTGATATTAATGATTTTAATGGTAATTAGAATCGTAGTATTTGGAAAAATATATAAAAATATTAAGACATAAAATAAAGACGAAATTTCAATCCTAAAAAAAAAAAAAAATCTAACGAAAGATGAGTTTGATATTATTAATAGTATCTATCGCCACGTTTTCTATCATAAATAAATAAATAAATAATACATGACTAGATTTTTTCTTAAAATAAAATAGGTTAACTTATTGAAAAAAAAAATCATCTGCTCAAGGTTCTGTGAGTCTGGTTAAAATTTTCCTTTTAGTTATGTAAAGATACATGATATCAGAAATTGACATTACATCCGGTTTGTACACCAACTTCTAGCCATATGTTTTTGTTCCCTCTCTTTCTTACTTTCTTTATTTCTTTATTTTTAGTCTGGCTCATTGGCCAAGGGGGTAGAGTGTTCTCCTAATGGTCTGGGAGACCTGGGTTCAATCCCAGGTCACGTCATACCAAATACTTTAAAAATGTTACTTGATACCTCCTTGCTTAACACTCAGCTATATAAGGTACGTTTCATGGGTAAAGTAGAGCAATCCTGGAAAAGGAGTAGCGCCCTCTCCTACACCTCGGTGTAGTAGCTATTAGTAGAAAAGGGAGCCTTCTGGTCACCCTCGACTATAGTCGCCAACTTTACTTACTTTATTTTTATAAACCCATTAAAAGAATACCTTTATAATTTTTTCTCTCAATTAAGTGATGGCTATCTGAAGAGGTTGGTTTCTCATATGGAGTGACCAGCTGAAATAAATTCATAATAATTCTGTCGGTCTGTATAAAATTTATGAATTTATATATCATTTATCATACAATGAGCACTCTAGGAGATTTAAAAATCCTCTCATATATTCTTAAATTGAATAATTCCCAGCTAATCTTCTTGGGATATATATATATATATATATATATATATATATATATATATATATATATATATATTGTTGTAGGACCAAAGAAAGAAAGAAATATTTTAAAATGAGTAGGTTTACGAAGAGATTTGAATTTTTTTAGGATTTATATATTAATTTCGTTCTTACTTACGTGTATGCTTCAAGCTTTTTACTTTCGTCAGAGAACATAGGCCTTGTTAATGGGGTACTTAATGAGACTTGAACTCACTTGTGTTTGCAATTTGAATGGTTTTCAGTTGGATATGGGTTTGAGTGGAGTATTCGTCGATGGTCCTGGGTGTTATATAGTCATCTACATCATCATTCAGCATCACAACGACACAACCTCAAAGACACACACATGAATAAACGACGCAAGAAGGAAGACGCCGGAAGAAAGGAAGCATGAAGACTTCTTTAACAATATTTTACCTCTCACTTTATTGCAAGGGTTCGAAAGATTTGTTCAAGGGTTTGCATGTGAGAGGGTGTTGGAGACCGAACATAAGCTTCATATTTTGACCCCACTGTTATGACCGTCACGTTGTGTTTTTCTTGTTCTACTGATGTTGGGGTCCACTCCATCGGGGGTTTTCCGAGGGCCCCCTCGGTCGGGTGTGGCTTTCCCTACCACATCTGGTCTTTAGGTGTTTAGAATTCTGCTGGCAACTGCCTTGGCACCCCAAACTCAACTGAGTTAAATAATAATTCAACGCCCACACGATCACCTACTGGATCTTTGAAATCGGATGTTTAATCGTCATCAAGCGGAAATAACTGTCATGCAGTTCAGAGGTCACTCTCTTCCGGTCCATCACTGTAGTGGCACAATGGGACCTTCCCCTTGTCCCATATCATAAGCCTTAATCCGCCCACGCGATCTCTTTCGATTACTGGCCATTGGAATGTATCACTCCCTTCCGGTGTATCACCTTGGAATAGCATTTTTGGGCCGGGGCGAGGGTCAAAATATAACACTGGGGTTCAATCCCTGGTTGAGTCATACCAAAGACTAAAAAAATGTCACTTGATGCCGCCTTAATTAACACTCAGTATTATAAGGTAAGGATAAGGGGTAAAGTGGAGCAATTCAGGGACTGGAGTAGCGCCCTCTCCTACACCTCGGTGAAGTAGGTATTGAAAAGGGAGCCTTTGGTTCTCCCTCGCCTACGGTTGCCAACTTTTATGGGTTTGAAAAACATTCACCTGCAAACACGAGTGAGTTCAAGTCTCATTGACGAAGCCTTGTGACACATATGTTCTCTGAGGAAAGCATAAAGCTAGAAATATATACGTATGTAAGAATGAAATAAATAAATAAATACATCCTAAAAAATACAAATTTCTTCGTGGGACAACTCATTTAATATATATATATATATATATATATATATATATATACGTGGTGCCTTTAATAAGTTTCCAGACTTTTTTGTACAGGTATTTAAAATTGTCGTAGACTCTTGAGAAATCAGTATGTTATTGCTATACATCTTATGAGATGACTGATCAATTTCTATGATTTCAGCTTCAAATGAACAGTTACAGCAGCAATTGGAATACACCCTACTAAAGTCTGATTGTCACAGCTGGTGAATTTCAAAAACACAATCTGGACGTGAGGACACTTTAGAAGAACAATATGCAATAAAATTCTGTTTTAAACTTGGAAAAAATGTCACAGAAACATATGGAATCCTTCAGACTGCTTTTTGACCATCTTGCATGAATCGAGCATCAGTTTTTGAGTGGCATAAGAGATTCAAGGAAGGCAGGGAGTCTGTGGGCGATGATCAGAGGTGTGGGAGGAGTAAGGAAGTCAATACACCAGAGTTGGTTGACCAAAAGGCTAGGGTTAGGGTTAGGGTTACTATGTTGAGGTTCTAAGGAGTTCAGGAAGAGATTCCGTTGGAAGAGGCCAGCACTCTTCAAATCGGGTCAATGGCATTTCCAGCAGGACAATGCACCAGTCCACAGCTCCATCTTTGTCACAGACAATTTGACCCAGATGGGCATCAAGACAGCTCCTCAGCCTCCCTCTAGTTCAGACCTTGCTCCCTCTGACTTTCGCTTATTCCCTCAGCTCAAGAAAAACTTAGAGGCTGTCGTTATGAGACAATTGAGGAGATGAAAGAGACTGGGACGATGGTCATTGACACACTCACATAAGAGAACTTCGATGGAGCCTTCCAGAGGTTGTTGGAACGGTAGAACAAGTGCATTGCAGCCTGAGGAGATTACTTGAAAGAGGCCTAAAGTTTCATGTGTGTACTATCAATAAAAGTACCCATACGAAAAAAGCCTGGGAACTTATTTAATGATTCTCGTATATATAAATGCTGCTGCAAAAGAAACAGTTATTTTGTCAACAAATCTTTTATCAAATGATAATTCTGAGGTCAGGGTTGGTTTTGTGACGGACGCATCGTCTCCAAGAACCCGCTTCAGCAGTATCTTTCAATACAATTAGACTTCGTTGGTTATTCTTTACAATGTGATCTTTTAATAAAGATTCGATTTCTTCGTATATTCCCTTGTTCTATTTATGACTTAAGAGCATCATTTCATTCAATAATGTATGATTTTAATTAACTGACAAGATGACTCGTGATTACACTGATGTAAATGAGAAAAGAATTTCTTTTAAATTCATTCACGAAGTCAATGTAAAAGATAGCAATAATTAATCGTTAATTCAGTCCTACACACACACACACACACACACACACACACACACACACACACACACACACACACACACACACACACACACATATATATATATATATATATATATATATATATATATATATATTCAGTATTTCATTTGAAGTGATTGTATTCTTTTCATACATAAAACTTTAATTAATGAAGCCGACATAAATAGGTGAGATGACAGTTTCTTGTAAGGTTTATAGTACTCCGCTGGCAGTTACTCGAATACTCCCACAATTTAAGAAAAATGTTTTCAAAACGATTTGTTTATTTACACATACACACAGACACAGACACACATACACCCTCCCCCATATATATATATATATATATATATATATATATATATATATATATATATATATTGTGAGTGAACAGTAACTTCTCATTGATTGATTGATTGTGAGTTTCTTTTCATTTACCTCTCTCTCTCTCTCTCTATCAATATATATATATATATATATATATATATATATATATATATATATATATATATATATATATATATATATATTAATTCTGATCAAGTTTTTGTTTGCTGTCGAGCTTTTGTTTTGCTTACAACTTCATGAGTGTAAAATATGTTCAACTAGATCGCTTTCTTGGAAATTAACTATTCCCCTATTTTCTCAAAGAGCGATCCAGTAGGATATGAAAACAACTTTTATAACTTTTATATAAGTCAATGACTCATAGAAAATATATTAAAACTCTCTTTAAAATAAAATGAAAAAAAGAAGAAAAATACAACAGCAAAAAACAATAGATTTACGATGCTTAAAAAAAGAACAATTGGCAATGAACAAAATAACTTTGGATTTCAGAACAGACATCCTAAAAGACATTAAACTTTTGAAACATTAATGACGTCAGATATATACGACACATTATACTGTTTAAATCCCAAAAGCGCTATGATCTATATTCAAATATTGGACTCAAAACATCTTTTTACAAACATTATGAACATTGGACAGCGTTATATAATTTCCATACCATATTGAGACAACAAAAGGAAAACGAGAATCACATAAAAAAAGCATAATAGGCTTTGTCTGTTATCTTCGATAAAATATGCAGGCAGTATAATATACCAGGCCACAATAAAAGATCAGGAGCATGGTGAAAAAATTTAGCTAAGGGCAAGTGTATATCTATAGAAAAGACTATAAAATAACAGATTTAGTTTTTCAAGCATAAAATATGACAATAGCACATCACTATCCAGTTTTGTTTGGTAAGTAAAGAATAATACTTGCAGGTCCCTGATATTAAATGTCAGATTACCTAGAAAGCATCGGCATATGTGAATGGGTATTAAAAATAGTTGCAAATTCTGTTTAACGAAAAAGCGTTGAATTTTGTAATGACAAATTGCAGAACAAACAAATCGGGAAGATCGTTAAAGTGTTAGCATCAGAATATCATTTACTATGAAACTTTAATTTAATAACACTTTAAAATATTCTTTACAATTTTATTGGTAAGCCTTTGGTCAATGTGTGTGTGTGTGTGTGTGCGGAATTGTGAGTGTGTATGTAGGTTCTAAATAAACACAATGAGAATTTTCTTTCCAATCATTCTCAATCTCATAAACATGGCCTGCTCCATGTGAAAATTTTATTAACGCTTTTGAATTGTGGCAAATATTTTAGCATAATATATATTGGCATAGTGGTTATAGTGAGTCCCAAATGGTCCGGGAGACCGAGGTTCAATCCCAGGTCAAGTCATACCTAAAACTAAAAAATAGTACTTGATGCCTCAGCACTATAAAATATGAATCAAAGGTAAGTTGAGCAATTCATGGAAAGAAGTAGTACCCTTCACTACACCTTGGTGTCATAGCTATTGCAAAGAGAGCCTTCAGGTCGCCCTCGACGACAGTCGGCCAACATATATATATATATATATATATATATATATATATATATATATATATTTATATATATATATATATATAGTAAATAATAATAATAATAGCAAGTGTAGGTTATGTAGTGACAGAGATAATACAGTTAATAAACGACAAGCAAAAGCAGCAAACTAGCATTAGAAAATTAAAAGATGAGACAAGACTGGGAGCAGTAAGGTGATCAACTGGGAATTCTGCCAGAAGTTAAAACTATACAACGCTGACACATGGTAAATATATAAACAAAAATCTGTCCAAGAATATAAGACCAACAAAATTCCTCTGGGACTTTTGAGATACAATGGATCAGCCAATTCAGACCAAGAGAGGAGACTCTTTGTTGCCCCCCCCAAATGACCTGTCATATAGTTTATTTAGCTATCTCTGAAAGAAAGTAAAAGGATGCGAAAGGGTAGACAAATACATAAATCTTGCCCGAAAGCTGATAAAAATGTGGATTATGAAAGTAATTGTGATACCCTATCAGAGTCAGGACCCTTCAAACAGTTTCTGAGAACCTGGAAAAGAGACTTGAAGAACTAAAGACCTGAGTACTGCTAAAATCGGCTAGGATACTTAGAAGAGTCCTGGAGACTTTAGAAGACTTGCATTTACTCAGACTTCAGGGCACCCCCCCATTAGCTAGAGCTAGTGTGAAATACTCGCATAGTAATAATCGTGGCCAGTTCTGGTTTTGACCTTTTGCAAATATTTTAGGATTTTAGTTATATATATATATATATATATATATATATATATATATATATATATATACATATTATTTTTACACTTTTTATACATCCATCTATACTTAACATCCCTAATATAACCCCTCATAGACCTGATGATATTTCAGCAGAACCGAAACGCTTTAGTATCGATTTTGCTTCTAAATAAATCTCCCCTTTCTATTTGGATTACTTGTCAATTTTTCCTCACAAACTATCGGATTACTATCCATTATTTTCTTCCATATATATATATATATATATATATATATATATATATATATATATATATATAAATATTTTTTAAAGGTCCAAAGAGAGAAAGAAATATTTCAAAATGAGTACGTCCATACGTGTATATTCAAAATAATGCCTTTATATTAAACTAACGACGACACGCTGGTTCGAATAAAGGAAAAAAATATAGATAAATTTAAACCAAAGTTGAATAAAACATGAATCATAAATACACACACACACACACACACACACACACACACACACACACACACACACACACACACACAAAATGGACACAAAAATTCATATATATATATATATATATATATATATATATAGCGTAATGCAAAGCTCTTCGAAAGAATTGAGCACTCTGATAGGGTATAAAAATGTAAACAAACGGCTGTCGATGCTGTTGCTAAATAAATACCTTAAAAATTCCCGTAGCCAACGTGGTCCGCTTGGTGGCCGAGAGGTCTGAAACTTAGTCTAACGTAAAGTTGGACGGGTTTCGATCCCGGCTTCGAGCGTCCTGCGTGTCTCACCACACTGATAGAACGAAATAGTCTGTCTGTGGATGACAATATATATATATACAAAAGTTATTGAGGGGGTGTCCTTGTGGTTTAATGGTTAAAGCGATGGACTGCAGAATCGTAGTAAGCGAGTTCATACCCCAGTCTCGCTATAACGTTTACTTTCGGGCAAATACCCTTGGGAAAGGTATGAACCCCCTTATCCTCCCAGCTATGGGTTAAATAGTACCATTACTGTTCTCCTAGGAGAATAGCTTTGGTATTAAATAAGCAACAAAGGTTGATATGCCATTAAACCAAGAAACCAAACCAAACAAAAGCTATTAATAAAGAATAATTACCAGTAAATTTCAAACCACACTGCCACACACACAAATCTCAAGACGCACACACGCACACACATAAATTGACTGTAATTGAAATCTGAAACCACTCTAAAACACACTCACACACACACACACACACACAACGATGAACACATATCAAATATCAAAGACCAATTAGGGATAAAGCAGGCTAAGGTAAACACACTCTAAGAAAAAGAGAGGAGTGACCCCCATATAAACCTATCATCATCATGTCGCGCTGGTAGCACGGATATCCCTGACCCTCTCTCGCCACTCCTCCCTATCTTTCATCGCCCTAGGCAGGTCTTCAGGACAGCATCCCGTATCCTCACATAGCTGCTGAATGTATGTTCGTGCTGGTCGTCCTGCTTTTGCACGGCCATGTGTGGGGGTCCATAAAAGTACATCTCTTATGAGTGTCCTGAATGTCTGGTTCGTCTAACTTGAATAGTTTTCGTGATAGGAGGCAGGTGGTCGTACAGTTGGTGTCTTGTGGGGTGTTGCCGCAGAGGACTTGTTCAAGATTGCTCGCAGCATTCTTGTGTAATTGCCGTCTAGCTTCTTCTCCAGCCGTTTTGTTAGCGTCCATGTAGTGCATCCATATAGCAGTATCGATGTGACCGCTGCCTGGAAGAAACTGCGTTTCATTTTATCGGTTAGGTCTGATTTCCATATAATCGATAGCCTATTGATAGCTGTCCATGCTTTCGTTAACCTCGTGTCGATGTCCTTTTCGGTTGATTCGACGCTGCTTCCTAGGTAAGTGAATTTGTCTACTAGTTTAAGAGGGGTTTCGTCTACAGTGGAGATGTCCCCCGTTTGATTATAGCACATATATTCCGTTTTGTGTGCATTAACATAGAGGCCTATGCCTGCGGCAGCTCGTTCCAAACTATGCAGTAGTGTTTCGGCTTGGTCGGGTGTATTTGCCAGTATCGCTATGTCATCGGCGTAGTCGGCGTCGGTAATTGTTTTTGCGGGATACTTTCTGCTTCTTTTCTTCGTCAGCTCGAAGCCGTTCTCTCTGATTTTGTCAATCGATGTCCTAAGTACGTAGTCTAGACAAATGATAAAGAGGTGTGGAGCTAGCGTGTCCCCTTGTAGTACTCCTGCTACAATGTCGAAGTATTCTGTGTCTCCATCTGGTGATCGTACTTTTACTTTGGTGTTTCTATAGAGAATCGTTATTGCTGCTACGGTTTCTTTAGGTATGCCGTATGCTAGTAGGATTTGTTCCATCTTTCCTCTGTGAATGGAATCGAAGGCCTTGGTAAAGTCGACAAATATTAATGTCGCTTGTAGGTTTTTTGCCTGTACACCTTCAAGGATTCTACGGATGGTTAATATTTGTGAGGTCGTGGATCTATTTCTTCGGAAGCCATTTTGATTTTTCTTAAGTATGTTGTCGATTTTAGGTTCTATGTTATTTCGTAGTAGGGCATTGTAGATTTTGGCTGCGATGGTTGTAAGTGTTATGCCTCGGTAGTTTTTGGCTAATCCGAGGTCCCCCTTTTTAGGGAAGGGGAGGATGCATCTCTTCATCCATCTATCTATCGGATTTTGCTTATATATATATAAACAGGATTTGGTATTGAATAACCATGAAGTGTTGATATGCCATTTAATCTAACCTAACCTTATTTCCCCCCTTGCCCAGTCGGCTGGGGCTGTATAATACACCGACTGCTTCTCAGCAGAGGGGTAAGACCCCCACCTAACGAGTGTCCTAATATATGACCCTAAACAATTTGAAGGTGAGGTTCCAGCAATGCTGGAGCTTTCGGGAATGCGGAGTACCCCTTCATTGCCATCGCTCCCAGGTTCACTCTGGCCCGGAGTGGTAGCACCTGATAGGGCCCTATCTATGGGTTAAATAGAACTGCATTCTATGCGGTTTCGTAAAAAAACAAACAAAAAAAAACAAAAAAAAAAAAAACCATAACCAACTGAAAACCATTCAAACTGCAAACACGAGTGAGTTCAAGTCTTATTGAGTACCCTATCAACAAGGCCTTGTGCCATATATGTTCTCTGATGAAAGCAAAAAGCTGGTAACATATGTATGTAAGAACGAAATAAATTAATCTATTAAAAAAAAATACAAATCTCTTCGTGGACCTACTCATTTTCATATACATACATACATATATATATATATATATACACAAAAATGTTTATGTGGTGACAAATAAGTATCTTGAAGAAACTCACTGTAACTCAAACTCCAGTGAAAATCCATTGGCTTGAACTAATTTAAATACTCGAATAACTGATGTGGAAAATACTAATAGCACAAATTAGGGAGACTTATTACTCGCTAATGAGTTGCGGACTGCTTCTCATTGATCAGGAACAGGTGATATACATGAACCAACATATTCTCAAGGAGAGCAAAACGAGACGAAAAATGTAGTTCTGGCGTGGATTAGCAACAAAAAGCCATACGTTATGATCCAGAAAAGTTGGAAAATAGACAGTCTCAAAATGTACCAGATGTCCGACAAAGTCATAAAGTTTATCGAGAATATCATGAAAAACTGGAGAGTGGAATTGACAGCAGGAGGAAAAATCTTAGCAGAGGTGAAAATCCAGGCGATATATACCAGGGAGATGCACTGTCACCACTACTATTTGTGATAGCGATGATGGCACTCAATGACATACTTAGGAAATACACAGGCGGATACAAACTTATTAAAGTGACAGAAAAGAACATCCACTTTATATACATGGAAGGACATGAAACTGTTTGCCAAAAACGAGAAAGAATTGGCAACCCTAATACAAATGATAAAAAATATACAGTCAGTATATAGGGATGGAATTTGCCATGCTAATAATGAAAAGCAGAAAAAAAAAACAATTGACGGAAAGAATAGAACTATCAAATCAAGAAAAAATCAGAAGTCTCGGAGAAAAGGAAACTTACAAGTACTTGGGAAGATTGCGGAGCGGACTCCATCAAACAAGTGAAGATGAAAGAAAAAAATTTAAAAACGGTTATTTAAGAAAAATGTTAAAACTATTCGAAATAGAACTATACAATAGAAATCTCGTCAAAGGGATAAACACTTGGGCTGTCACGCTTTTAAGATGTTGTATAGCCACATAATAAATATGCATATATACACATATACATGCAGAATACATATTGACGCAATGAATAAAGACGAGCGAAGACTTCTTTAAAAAACTATACCTCTCACTTTATTTGAAAAGTTGCGTGTGAGAGGGAGTTGGAGACCGAACAGAACTGCAACATATTGACCCCACTCTTATGGCCATCAGCGTTGTGTCTTTCTTGTTCTCTAGGGCTGCTCAACCGGAGTCCTGGGGGCCCTCTCTCCTGGGTGCGGCTTCCTCTACCGCATCTTGTCTCTAACTCATCTGATCTCCAACTCACTGACTCTCTGTCTCACCGAGTTATATACTAGTTCAATCGCCCACTCAATCTTTGAAATGGCATATTTGATCGTCATCAAGCGGAAATAACTGTCATGCAGTTCACAGGTCACTCTCTTCCGGTGCATCAGTCTGTGAGTGTACCATGGGATTTTACCTTGTCCCATTTTGTCAGCCAAGCTCGCCCACGCGATTTCTTCCCATAACTGCCATCAGAATGTGTCACTTCCTTCCGGTGCATCATGTTGGAATGGCATGTTTGGTCGGGTCGAAGGTCAATATACAACAAAGATTCTCGGGTCCATTCTTGAAGTGGATGAGGGAGGAACTTCAACAGATGGACCAGAGAATCAGAAAACTAATGACGATGCATAAGGTCTAACATCCCTGAGATGACAGACAGACTATATGTGTCAAGAAACGAAGGTAGAAGTGGACTCGCCAACATTCAAGATAGCATCGATGCATCAATACGACCCCTCGAAAATTACATACAAAAGAGCAAAGAAAGACAAATCACAGCGACCACAAACGACACAAACAACACAATGACCAACAGAACAACAATAACTAGGGAAAAAATGGAAAGAAAAACAAATGTATGGGTAATTTAAAGGACAAATAAGAGAAATCTCACATGAGAAGACTTGGACATGGCTAAAAAAAGAAAATCTTTAGAGATGAACTGAATATCTTCTAATAGCAGCAGAAAACAACGCCTTAATGACCAACTAGAGTAAAGTAATAATAAATAAGACGCAACAAAACAACAAATGAGGGTTATGTGGTGATAGAGATGAAATGATTAATCACATAATAGGCGAATGCAGCAAAGCGCATAAAGAGTATAAGATTAGATACGACTGAATAGGGAAGATGATCCACTGGGAATTGTGCAAAAACATTAAATTTGACCATGTGAAC
The DNA here is from genome assembly GCA_963585895.1 of Sepioteuthis lessoniana. Taxonomy (NCBI): domain Eukaryota; kingdom Metazoa; phylum Mollusca; class Cephalopoda; order Myopsida; family Loliginidae; genus Sepioteuthis; species Sepioteuthis lessoniana. The sequence goes on from CAUZXS010000900.1 coordinate 35,680, forward strand.
AAGTGAAATAAAATACGTAAAAGTTAATCAATACAGACATTAATAGACGTATACATGCGTGTTTACGCTTCTTTGTTTAATGGCATATCAACCTTTGTAGAATATTTAATGCCAAAGCCATTCTCCTTGAAGAACAGTAGTGGGACTATTTAACACATAGCTAGTAGAGTAAGGGGGTTCATACCTTTCCCAAGGGTATTTGCCCGAAAGTGAACGTTATAGCGCGACTCGAGTACGAACTCGCTTACAACGACCCCGCATTCCATCGTTTTAGCCATTACACCACGAGGAAATCCTGTACACATGTGTGTAGGTTTACTATCTGTAAGTATACATATATATCTCTCCATATCAGCTAATAGAAATGGTTTATAAACATTTTGAATGTTTTACCATACGCCACTAACGCAAACATATATATATATATATATATATATATATATATATATATATATATATATATATATATATATATATATATATATATATATATATATATATATATCCTTAAGATCATTAATTTTGTATATTCATTTTATAGTTTTTGACTTATAAAATGCATAAATTCAGGTGTATTGTAATATGTATTCTTCCATATTCATCAAATGGAAGAATAGAATTTTTTTTTCAAATCTGTTTATATGAAATTACTAAATTCATTCCAATTTCACAGCAATGCTTTGAAATATTTTCTTGTTTTTCACTTCCGTTTTAGATCAGCTCGAATTTGACTTCACTATTCAAACGATACTCTGTAATCCGATGTTGGCGGATTTAGCTGTTCTTTTTATTTTCCTTGATCTTTTATATACTTTATTCACTTTCTTCCCCCCCTTTTTTTTTTACTTACAGCTGCCTATTTCAAAAACATCAAATAACATAAAACACCTCCATTTTTTTTTCTCTACCGGAAATGCTCTTCTGTCACTTTTTGATTCCTGCTTCTCTTACTTCCGGAATGATTTATTCTATTTTATTCTACATTCAGGTCCACTGATTTTGTTGGTATCCTTCTCATCGGATGGTTGCACTCTTTTCTTTAAATATACTTTAATCGAAAACTGTTTTTCTCACTGATTTTATATCATTTCATTATATCAAGTAATAATATATATTTCTGTCACACATTTCAAATTACTGTATTAAATTCTATTTTTAAGTTTCCTCTAAGTAAATCAAACCATGTTATTTCATATGTTATCCGATATATTGCATCAAGTCCTCTTGTAATGTCTACTATTAGAGTCATCCATTTACTCAAAATATCCTGAGGTGTTTTTGTTCCAAGGAAAGAAAATTTGGTTTGAATATATCTATGGTAAAACAAGCCCAAGATTTGCAGTTTTCTATAAAGAATATTCAGGAGGAGTTTTAAAAGACGATCTTTAGCTGTTTTGCCTCTAACCGTCTCACAACACACACACAATTACCGATTGGAAAGATTGTCTGATTGTTTGGGTTTTATGGCACATCAATTTTTGTCGGTTATGAAATGTCAAATCTATTTTTGTACATATAAACAGTTCTATTTCAAACAATTCAATTTAGCATAAGTACACAGTTTAATTGTCAAAAACATTTCTATTTCAAGCTATTCAGTTTAGTTAAATAGTTCTATTTCAAGCATTTCAGTTTAGAATAAGTATAGTTTTGTCTACACACAGTTAAATTTCAAAACCTTTCTATTTCAAACAATTCAGTTTATCGTGAATATGCAGTTTAAATGTCAAAACAGTTCTATTTTAAACAATTCAGTTTAGCATAAGTACACAGTTTTGTCCTATTTAACCCATAGATAGGGCCCTATCAGGTACTACCACTCCGGACCTGAGTGGACCTGGAGGCAATGACAAAGAAGGATGCTCTGCATTCCCCAAAGCTCCAGAATCACCGGAACTTTACCATCAGATTGCTTTGTCTCATATCTAGGACACTCATTGGGTGGGGGTCTCACTCCTCTGCAGAAGTGGAGTCTGTATTCTACAGCCGACAGGGGAAAATAATTGGTTTGGTTTGTTTGGTTTTATGGCATATCAACCTTTGTAGGTTATTAAACGCCAAATCCATTTTTATGTAAATAATCTGTTCTATTGAAAACAGTTCAGTTTAGCATAAGTACACAGTTTAATTGTCAAAAACATTTCCATTTCAAACTATTTAAGCAGTTATATGTAATAATTCAGTTAAGTGTAAATACAGTTTTAATGTCGAAAAACAGTTCTATTTGAAATAATTAATTAATAAGCATAAGCACGCAGTTTAAGTGTAAGTACGGTTTAACAGTCAAAAACGTTTCTATTTTAAGCTATTCAGTTTACTCAATTCATTTTAGCATAAGTATGCAGTTCTATTTAACCCATAGATAGGGCCCTATCAGGTGCTACCACTCCGGGCCAGAGTGGACCTGGGAGCGATGGCAATGAAGGGGTACTCCGCATTCCCGAAAGCTCCAGCATTGCTGGAACCTCACCTTCAAATTGTTTAGGGTCATATATTAGGACACTCGTTAGGTGGGGGTCTTACTCCTCTGCTGAGAAGCAGTCGGTGTATTATACAGCCCCAGCCGACTGGGCAAGGGGGGAAATAAGGTTAGGTTAGATTAAATGGCATATCAACACTTCATGGTTATTCAATACCAAATCCTGTTTATATATATATAGGCAAAATCCGATAGATAGATGGATGAAGAGATGCATCCACCCCTTCCCTAAAAAGGGGGACCTCGGATTAGCCAAAAACTACCGAGGCATAACACTTACAACCATCGCAGCCAAAATCTACAATGCCCTACTACGAAATAACATAGAACCTAAAATCGACAACATACTTAGAAAAAACCAAAATGGCTTCCGAAGAAATAGATCCACGACCTCACAAATATTAACCATCCGTAGAATCCTTGAAGGTGTACGGGCAAAAAACCTACAAGCGACATTAATATTTGTCGACTTTACCAAGGCCTTCGATTCCATTCACAGAGGAAAGATGGAATAAATCCTACTAGCATACGGCATACCTAAAGAAACCGTAGCAGCAATAACGATTCTCTATAGAAACACCAAAGTAAAAGTACGATCACCAGATGGAGACACAGAATACTTCGACATAGTAGCAGGAGTACTACAAGGGGACACTCTAGCTCCACACCTCTTTATCATTTGTCTAGACTACGTACTTAGAACATCGATTGACAAAATCAGAGAGAACAGCTTCGAGCTGACAAAGAAAAGAAGCAGAAGGTACCCCGCAAAAACAATTACCGACGCCGACTACGCCGATGACATAGCGATACTGGTAAATACACCCAACCAAGCCGAAACACTACTGCATAGTTTGGAACGAGCAGCCGCAGGCATAGACCTCTATGTCAATGCACACAAAACGGAATATATGTGCTATAATCAAACGGGTGACATCTCCACTGTAGACGAAACCCCTCTTAAACTAGTAGACAAATTCACTTACCTAGGAAGCAGCGTCGAATCAACCGAAAAGGACATCGACACGAGGTTAACGAAAGCATGGACAGCTATCAATAGGCTATCGATTATATGGAAATCAGACCTAACCGATAAAATGAAACGCAGTTTCTTCCAGGCAGCGGTCACATCGATACTGCTATATGGATGCACTACATGGACTCTAACAAAACGGCTGGAGAATAAGCTAGACGGCAATTACACAAGAATGCTGCGAGCAATCTTGAACAAGTCCTCTGCGGCAACACCCCACAAGACACCAACTGTACGGCCACCTGCCTCCTATCACGAAAACTATTCAAGTTAGACGAACCAGACATGCAGGTCACTACTGGAGAAGCAGGGATAAACTCATAAGTGATGTACTCTTATGGACCCCCACACATGGCCGAGCAAAAGCAGGACGACCAGTACGAACATACATTCAGCAACTATGTGAGGATTCGGGATGCTGTCCAGAAGACCTGCATGATGAACGATAGGGAGGAGTGGCGAGAGAGGGTCAGGGATATCTGTGCTACCAGCACGACATCATGATGATGATGATATATATATATGTGTGTGTGTGATTTTAAGTTGGTAACTTTATATCTAAACGAATTCATTTGTTTACAGTGTTATGGTTTTAAGTATTGCTATTCAACACTAATAATATCATTCCTTTTCCTCTTTTACACTATCCCTTATTCTCTTCTCGCCCCCCAACATTATTCCGCTGTCGTCCTCAAACTTTCGTCTATTCCCTTCCTTTCTTCCTCTTTCTCTCCACACTTTCCTTTCTCTCAAACTTGCCTAATTCATCTTTTCTCCACAGACTTTCTATCACTCCACTCTTCCTCTTATGCCTCTTTCCCTCCTCATTTTTCTCTCAACTACCTTCTCTCATTCCTCTTTCTTAACTACACACACACACGCTATATATATATATATATATATATATTGTCATCCATAGACAGACCTGTTTCGTTCAATCAGAACTCTTCAGTGTGGCTAGACAGGCTAGATTCCCGAGGCTGAGATCGAAACCCGGTTAACTCAAACGCCAATCCAAGGTTTGACCACTCAGCCACGAGGAAACTAACGCAAGCGAAGGAAATTTAAACGCTTATGTATTACATTTGTTTTTGTTTACATGCATCCGCTTAACGGGTACCGAGAGCTCAATTCGTATGAAGAGCCTTGCATATATATATATATATATATATATAGTGTGTGTGTGTGTGGTTAAGAAAGAGGAATGAGGGAAGGCAGTTGAGAGAAGTGCGAGTGAGAAAGTGGAATTAACCAGGTAGGAATGGAGATGGAGGAAAGTGTTGGGGACAATAAGCTGTCTGTCTGTGGATGACACTATATATATATATAGTGTCATCCACAAACAGTGAGGCTAGACACGCGAAATACTTCAAGCTGGGATCGAAACCTGGCTGACTTTACGCCAGTTAGACATTTTACCGTTGAGCCATCGGCAACATCAGCGTAAGCAAAGGAATTTAACAGATATTTGTTTACATATACACTAAACGGCTACCGGAGTGCTCAATTTATTAGAAAAGCTTTGCATTACGAGAGTGGCAACCGGTAATTCCTCGCAAAAAGGGCTCATATATATATATATATATATATATATATATATATATATATATATATATATAAAGATGATTGTTGTTGGTACAAAGAAAGAATAAAAATATATTCTAAAATAGGAAGGTCCACGAAGAGATTTGTACTTTTTTAATTTATTTATTTTTTCTTACATACGTGTTATATACGTGTATGTTTCCAGCTTGTTGCTTTCGTCAGAGAAGATATGTGTCTCAAGGCCTTGCTAATGGGGTACTCAGTGAGACTTAAACTCACTCTTGTTTCCCGTTTGAATGATTTTTGGTAGTTCATGCGGGTTTTATATTAGGGTTATTCTCCCTTTTTCCTAGAGTGTGTTTACTTTGGGCTACTTTATCCCTCTTTGATATTTGATATTTTTATCGTTGTGTGTGTGTGTGTGTGCGCTGGCGTTGGAGTGGTTTTGGGTTTCACTCAGAGTTTTTTCTTCTCTGTGTATGTGTGAGTGTGTATCTTGGGGAGTTTTTGTGTGTGGGTGTGTGTGGTTTTAAATTTACTGGTAGCTCTTTCTCTTTTTTTTGTATATGTATACACATGCCTGCGTATATATAAGTGGTGCCTTCAATAAGTTTCCAGACTTTTTTGTACAGGCATTTAAAATCGTTATAGACTCTTGAAAATTCAGTATGTTATTGCTATACATCTTATGAAATGACTGACCAATTTTTATGGTTTCAGGTTTAAATGAACAGCTACAGTAGCAATTGGAATACACCCTACTAAAGCTCGATTGTCACAGCTGGTGTATTTCAAAAATACTATCTGGACGCGTGGAAGAACGATATGCAATAAAATTCTGTTTTAAACTTGAAAAAAATGCCACAGAAACGTATGGAATCCTTCAGAATGCTTTTCGACCATCTTGCATGAATCGAGCATCAATTTTTCAGTGGCGTAAGAGAGTCAAGGAAGGCAGGGAGTCTGTGGGGGATGATGAGAGGTGCGGGAGGAGTAAGAAAGTCAATAGACCAGAGTTGATTGGCCAAAGGGCTAGGGTTACTATGTTGAGGTTTTAAGGGAGTTCAGGAAGAGATTCCTTGGGAAGAGGCCAGCACTCTTCAAATCGGGTCAATGGCATTTCCACCAAGACAATGCACCAGTCTACAACTCCATCCTTGTCACAGACTATTTGACCAAGATGGGCAACCAGACATTTCCTCAGCCTCCCTATAATCCAGACCTTGCTCCCTATGACTTTTGGTTATTCCCTAAGCTCAGAGGCTGTCGTTATGAGACAATTGAGGAGATGAAAAAGGCTGGGACGAAGGTCATTGACACGCTCACACAAGAGGACTTCGATGGGGCCTTCCAGAAGTTGTTGGAATGGTACAGCAAGTGCATTGCAGCCGGAGGAGATTACTTCGAAGGGGACTAGAGTTTCATGTGTTTACTATCAATAAAAGGGCCCAAACGAAAAAAGTCTTGAAATTTATTAAATGATCCTCGTATGTGTGTGTGCGTGTTTTCACCTTGATTTTTTCGTTTGAGAACATGTCTGGCATAAGGTCTAGTTAATGGGTATTCAATGAGATTTTAATTTGCTGGTGTTTGTAGTTTGAATGGTTTTTAATTACTTATGTTTTTTTTGTGTGTATATATATGTGTGTGCGTGCGTGTGTGTGTGTGCGTGTGGTTTTGTTATATTGTTATACCGGAACTATACACTCAGTGACTCTTTTTAGTATGACACCGGTAAAGATATAAATCGACGGTGTCTGACTACTTCAGGGGAAAAAGCGTTAATCGCTCTCTGATAGACTTGCCAACTCTTCGGCTTGTACCTGTGGAATACCTTTACTGAACCAACGATACAACATATATAATAAGAATATTAATATATATCATTATAATTACCATTAAACCAGAGCAACCCAGCAATATATTACAATATTTTCCTTCACATTATGCGAATATTAGATCAATATGTAGCCAGTTCATACATCTATTGTCGTATTAACAACTTTCCTATAACGAAGTCAATGATCCAATATTTAATTAAGTGACAAGATAACACACCAGTGTGCTAAACGAGAAATAGAATTTCCATGAAATCAACGTGCGAAGTCAGTATACACAGATTCATGGTGCCATCTCCTTATTTAATATCAAACCTCTAAAATTAGAAGACCAGTTCATACACCTTGGTAGCAATATCTCATTTATTGAAAGCGATTTCAACATACACGTGCGTAAAGCATAGAATCCTTTAACAGGTTAACGTTAATATGGAATTTTGATCTCTCTGATAAAATAAAACGAGAATTCTTCGACCGTGTCGGTACTACTGTATGACTGCGTACGCTAAGGAAACGCTTGGAGAATAAGTTAGATGGGAACAACTCAAGGATGTTGCGTGCTTTTTTGAACAAACCCTAGAAGCAGCACCCAACTAAATTGCAGCTGTATAGCAACTTACGTCCCACCTCACAAACCATCTTCGAAGAACAAAACACGTTAAGCGCTGATGGAGAAGCAAGGACGAACTCATAAGCAACATTTTTTTGTTAATTCCAGCACAAATACTCAGTCGTGTTGACCGACCAGTAAAAGCTTACATACAGCTCTGTGGGGACACTGGGTGCCGTCTAGAGAACTTGAAAAGAGCAATTAACAATAGATGGGGAGAGAGAAGTTGCCAAGCGCAATGAATGATAGATGGAGAGATAGATAGATAGATAGATAGAGAGAGAAAGAGAGAGAGAGAGAGAGAGAGAGAGAGAGAGAGAGAGAGAGAGAGAGAGATGACGCTTTGATGATGATGGTTATCAATTATTTTTAAGATATGCAATTCAGCTGCATTTTTTCTCTCGCTTAGTTTATGTTAAAGATCGACACCGGCTCTGACGTTTGCTACGTCATGGGCTCATGATAATGTACATTCAAAGACCAACGCGCCATATAAAAATAACTGAAGAAGGAAATTACTTGATAAGTAAAGTAATTGATACTCACCAAAAAAGTGAGTGGACAGACAGATCCTTCTCTTGTCATTAACATTCCACAGAGTAATTCTACATATTGGAATTTTCTTCGTTGAATAAACGTTTTAATCTTAATCCTTTTCTTTTCGGAAAATCGTATTAATGTGCACCGTTTCGGGGCCTTCCTCTCAACGGTTTTATTGGCACACCGGCCCTCCTTACTGAATATAAAGTCCTATTAGTTATTTACTAAGCTTAGCTTAGATGTTGACTCAAAAGCGTAACGACGAAATGTGATTTGAAAAATAACTGTGTGCTTTATGAGAATAATACGTGAATCTCGTAGCGCATTCGCGACCGAGTGTCAGTTTAACGAACTTCACTTTGAGTTGTTCCACGGAATATTTAATAAAAAAAACTCTCAAATGGAAAAAAAACAAACATTTCAGAAATTAAAAACAAAAGTCTTACTCGACTTAAAGAAATATATATATATATATATATATATAAGAAAAAATAACGGGTTGGTTATACTTCAGTGATAGTGGGAATATATATCTATAACCATATTTACCCAACCCCTCCACTCGGGCAGGATATGACACAAGGTCAATTTTTTAAGCGGAGTTTAACAGGTTTGAATTCAGAGTTTTCCTCTTCCTGGTCTAGTTGCCTAACCAAGGCTGAAGAACCTAGTCTGGCCTACTATTTACCCATAGGTGGAGGGAGAATAACTGGATTCATACCTTTCCCAAGGGTATTAGTGCTATGGGAAATGCAATCAGTCTCGTCCAGGATTTGAACTCATGTCGCCGTGTCCATTTCCTACGGCGATAACCATTACACCACGGGCACCTCCATATATATATATATATATCTATAACTGGTGTTTCACAAAAATTGATATAACTTTGTAATCTAATAAGTGAAGTACAGTTGGTGACCGTAGTCGTGAGTGACTATTTAAAGGGGGGACTTCGTGTCGCTACTACACCGATGTCTCAGGGAGGGCACTACTCCATTCCCTGGATTGCTCCACTTTACCCTTACCTTATAGTGCTGAGTAGCATTAAGTACCATGTTTTGAGTCTTTGGCATGAGTCGACTTAAGATTGAACCCCGGTCTCCCGGACCATTGGCGAACACTCTACTTATTATGCCAATGGCCAGGTGGTGTAAATGAGCTCATATTTTAACAACATGTGTAGAAATAATTCAAAATGCTGTTTTATGTTTTCAGCTATAGAAGTGCAATTCAATGGAAAAGAAATGCATTTAAATATTAAACATTATCAATTGAGTAATTTCTTCACACAATATTAAAACTTGAGTTCATTTGTAGGAGAATTGGTCAAGTTAATTGATTATAAAATGATACCAATTTTTCTGAAACATCCAGTTTATCTCAAATAATAATAAATTGTTTGAAACACACATTTATTTACACACATTTAAATTGTTTCAAGTATTTATATTCTTTGTTTGCACATAGAAGAATGGTTTCAAGTATTGCTGTTTGACATTAATAGTTCTATTTGCCACAGTTAAATGGTTTCAAACATTGTTATCTCATACTAACAATTCAATTTGATATTAATCATTTGTTTGCAAACGGTTAAATGGTTTTAAGTATAGTAAATGATTAAACACTTCCATTTGAACCAGAAATGACACTAATAATTACTGCTACTCCGGGCGAAGGAGTTTTCCCCATTCTCAAAAGCTCAAGGAATGGAGCCTCACCATTTGGTTGTTTAGTATCATATCCAAACACTTAGGAGAATATCACCTCTCTACAGATGCAGTTGGCGTATTTTTCAGCTCCAGAGGAGTTGGTTTTATTATTTTTGTGATATATATATATATATATATATATATATATAAGTCGCTAGATTCAGCTGTCTCTCCCTACCAGGAATAGACAGCCGAATCAACCTGATTATTTTATCTTAACCTGGGGGTGGGAAGACAAAACATTAATACATGCATTGAATATCAATTGATTTCTATACAAAAGAAAAAAGTGTTAATTTTCCTATAAAAATAGGCTCGAGAAACTGTAATTTTCGCATTTGTATTTTTGTTTTTATTGAACCATCCACGCCTTCGTTTGTGACGCCGTATTTTTAAAAACTTTTTTTGAGATGGCAGACGATAATATTTGCATTGTCTCGCAAAATTTGAAAGATCAAAACCCAAAATAATTTCCCCTCCTAAATTGTTAAAAATACATTTTTAACCAATTAGAATCATAAACAAATTTATTCACTTTTAAAAAATCTAATTGGTAACCTATTTAAATCTAATAAATAAAGCGATAAAATACAAAAAAAAAAAAATACAAAAAAAAAAAAAACAATATACATTTTGGGAATTTTCTAGTGCTTCTGAATTTTCGTTTGTTTTTTCGTTGAAAAAGTGTATTTAATTTTAACATTGTTTAATCATTTCTTACGAGCGAAAATCTTTCTTTTTCTTTACTTAGACGTAGTCCTACTAATATTACATTCCATACTGCTGATTATTCAGTTGCATTAAACTTACTTAATAGCGTATAGATATACTTTGCTTCTACACGGTGACATAGTCACACAAATATGTTTTCCACAAAATATATTATCAAGATTTTAAACAATGTAAACTGATATTAACTTTCTTCTTGATATGTGTCCTAGATATGACACTAAACCACCTGATAGTGAGGCATCATTTCTGCAGCCTTGGGGAATGTAGATTACTCCTTCGTTACCATTACTCCCAGGTCCACTTTAACTCAGAGTGATAGTACCTGTTAGGGTTCGATCTATTAGTCAAACAGGAATGTTTAATCATTTAATCATAAAACACTATACAAACGAATGAGCTTTTCCTTGTTTAAAAATTTTACCGACAAAGTATTAATCTACAAATCCTATATAGGACCAACAGATGTCATATATAGGACCAACAGATGTCATATATATAGATATGTGGCAACAGGATTTGATATCCTATATATAGGACCAACATATGTCATATATATAGATATGTGTCAACAGGATTTGATATCAAATAACCCACAAAGGTTGATATACCATAAAATACAACCAACCATCTATATATATATATATATATATATATATATGTCATATATAGGACCAACAGATGTCATATATATAGATATGTGTCAACAGGACTTGATATCAAATAACCCGCAAAGGTTGATATGCCATAAAATACAACCAACCATCCATTTTTTAAAATATCATATTGGGGAATATTAGCACTCTGAATATTGCTATCTTTTCTTAGAAGAAAAGACATTGTAACTTTTGTTGATTATCAATAATTTTTTTGCTCAAGTTAAAGAGATAAAATTTATTAAATTTGTAGAACTGTGTTTTATTTAATCATTTACACACTTTCCAGCTGCACATGCCTTTCCAAGGGCATTAACCCCGAGTGAAATGTAAACAAACTCGTCCAAAATATATATGTGTGTATACATATCATCATCATCATCATCTCGCACCATCACCACGGATCTCCCTGACCCTCTCTCGGCCCCCCTCCCTATCATCCATCGCTTCCAGCAGGTTCTCAGGGCTACATCCCGTATCTACACCGAGCTGCTCTATGTAGGTTCGAACTAGTCACTCTGCCTTTGATCGGCCATATGAAGGGGTCCACAAGAGTATATCACTTATGAGCACGTTCCTACTTCTCCAGCAGTGTCCTGCATGTCTGGTTCGTCTAACTAGGATAGTTTTTGTGATTGGTGGTAGGTGGCCGTACAGCTGCTGTTTTGCCTCCATGACTTGTTCAATATTGTTCGCAGCATTCTTGTATAATTACCATCAAGCTTTTTCTCCATACGTTTAGTTAGCCTCCATGTAGTGCATCTATATAGCAGTATCGACATGACTGCTGCTTGGTAAAAACTGCGTTTTATTTTATCGGTCAGGTCTAACTTCCATATGATCGATAGTCTATCGATAGCTGCCCATGCTTTTGCTAGTCGCGTATTGCTGTCTCTCTCGGTTGATGAGACACTGCTTCCTAGGTTGGTGAACTTGTCAACTATTTTCAGAGGGCTACCGTTTAGTGTGGAGATGTCGCCTCTTTGATTAAAGCACATATACATACATGCATACGATGAAGGTGTAGATGCGTATATCTACATATACCCACGTTTATACCCCCAGGAAAATGCATAGGAATTGGTATCAGTGACCCGAGTTCAAACCCTTTACGGGGTTTATTTGCGTTTCACTTCTCGTTAATACTTTGGAGAAAGTCACAAATTCACCTGTACTCCACCCTCCAGCTATAGCAGGGCTGACTAGGTTCTTTCGCTTTGGTAAGGCCATCAAACTAAAAAAAACCTGAATTCAAACCAGCTTTACCCTACTGAAAAATTTCGTTACATCCTGCTCATGGGTTGGGTAAATACGCACACACACACACACACATATATATATATATATATATATATATATATATATATATATATATATAACTTTTTGAATATATATACATTCAAAATGTTCTATGCCTAACGCAAAAAGAAGAGCATAACTGAACATTTTTGTTTAATGGTATATCAACATTCTTGGGATATTTAAAGCCAAGTCCATCCTTCTAGAAGAAAAGTAGTGGTACTATCTTACCCATAGCTGGGATGAAAAGGGGTTCATACCTTTCCCACGGGTATTTGCTACTGTGGTTCGAACTCACTTACTACGAATCCGTAGTCTAGTGCTTCGACCATTATGCCACGAGGACACCCACAACAGTTTTGTAGTGGCATTACACAGCCACTTTTTATAAAACTAGAAAAACTGATTCATATCTTTCTGGTTTTATAAGTAGTTGGTTGGTTGGTTTTTATGGCATATCAAATTGGTTGGTTGGTTTTTATGGCATATCAAATTATTATGGCATATCAGATTATTTCATGTCAAATCCGCTCTTATAGAAATAAACAGTTTATTTCAAACAATTCATTTTAGCATGAGTACACAGTTTAATTGTTAAAACATTTCTATTTCAAGCTATTCAGTTTAGTGAAACAGTTCAATTTCTAACAATTCAGTTTAGCATAAGTACACAGTTTAACACATAGGGCGCTATCAGGTGTTACCACTCCGGATCAGAGTAGACCTGGGAGCGATGGTAATGAAGGGATGCTCTGTATTCCCCAAAACTCCAGCACAACCGGAACCTTACTATCAGATTGTTTAGTGTCATAACCACGACACTCATTGTGGAGGGGTCTTACTCCTTTGCTGAGGTGCTGTCAGTGTATTCTACAGCCTCACCCGACTGGGCAATTATAAGGAGTGGTTGTGTGTTGTCACAATAAAAATGTTCAATTATAGTCTTCTTTTTGGGTTTGGCTTGTAACCTTTTGAACGACTCTTGTATATATATATATATATATATATATATATATATATATATATATATGTGTGTGTGTGTGTGTGTGTGTGTGTGTTTTAAAATGGAATTTGACGTAAACATAGTTTATTCTAAAATACACATGGAAGTTTAACAAAAAGCAAAATAAAACAGAACAAAAACAAACTTGCAATTATTCTGCAACGACTTAATCGTGACATTTTTATAAAACTACGCATAGTTCACTCTAAGTACAATTTCTGTATTCATGAAACAAAACGAAGTATATACAGCTATTAACGTTTATAGTTTTCGAACTAAAACAAGAAACATATGTTATCTAAAGTTAATAATCTTTGCTGTATCAATTGAACGTAGAGATGAATTGTTTGAATGGATACTGAGACTTTTGATTCCAGTCTTAAGTGTTTAGGAGGTCAGACAAAGTTGTCGGCCTTATTGAGATAAATAATTGAGCCGGGACCTATTGACTCTATTGTTTAAAGTAGAAAATCAATTAAGAAAATCTGAAGGTGACTTTGTGATGGATGGATTTGTTTTGATTAAACTATGGCTGATGCCATATTTAGAAATATTACTAAAGAGAACAAAAATACATCACTTCCTTCCGTTGCTGAGCTCTCACAAGGTCAGTGATCTTATACAGAGTCGTGTCCAACTCAGTAAAGGAAAAGCTGTCTATTCTGAAATAAAGAATCGAAAAACGTAACTGTTTTATTCAGCATTAACTTTACATAATTAGCCTATGCGTGTTTAGCAGGAATAGACATAGATTGATTCCTCATTATCAGCAGTTGATATGTTTTAGGACTCCCTCTAGACTGTTAAAACCGTGGATAAAAACAGACCATTCATTGTAACTATGACTTAGCATTATAACTGGAAAATAAATACCCTTTTTAAAACATTACACTTTCAATGAAGCTTGAAATTACTTTTAAGTTTAAAATTCCCCCACCCATAAAAAGAGGTGTTCCGAGTATGATACATCTAGTTGTGAGGATCTAGTTCTGGAGGTCCGTAGAGTATCAAGTATCACTTCATCGTCATTATTCTCAGATCCACATAGAGTCAGGCTAACTCTTAGGGTTGTATCTATGGGTCAAATAGATCTGTTTCCAAACCATTATTATTAGATAGGAATATTTGGTATGTTGTGACCTAACAAAAGGTTACTGAATAAGAAATAACAAAAACGGGGGTTGTAAATTAAATGGAAATCTTTAAAACAATACAATACTCGCCAACATCATGAAGAAGGTAAACCACAACAAGTGGTGACTACTTAGACAGTGAATTATACTATTTCTCACGCTCCCCACCAAACGAGCGAGTACAGCACAAGGCCTTTTTTTAAGGTAGGTCCGATCACAGAGCCGTAGCCCAGACACGCTCGGGGTCTTCAAAAATGCCTCGGACCCCGTCAGAATCTCCCTAAAAAGGCTCCAGGCGATTAAACTAAGCTTTTTAAGAGGGTTGGAGCCTGAGGAGACGGCCCCTAAGGCTCGCATGACGTGAATGCTGGGGTTTCCCTACACCTACGTCAAACAGCCTCGACCGAGTAACCGCTGCCGTCAGAGACAGTCAACAAAATACGCTATTTGTCGTGCGCCCCACCAAACGGGCGAGTATGGCACAATGCCTTTTTAAAGGTAGGTCCAAGCGCAGGGCCGTAGCCCAGACACACCCTGCGGCTCTAAAAATGCTTCGGGCCCTGTCGGCATTCATAACAGTGTCCGACGTATTTATGAGGAATGGGGGAATGGGACATACCCATTACTGTTCACCGGTTGAGAATATAACAGATATCATGTAACCGTACGTAAAATCTCTTAAGAAACGACATACAAAACATAAATATAAATATACAATGTACACAGTTCACTAACCTCTAGGCATAAAATAGCCTCAGAAGAGTTGACACTCCATTAAAATCAATTGATCAATCAATTCAATAGATTCAATTGTAAAAACCGTAAATAAAATTGAAAATAAAAGTTAGAATATATGGGTTAATATGATTAGATTATTCTCGTTTATTAGAAACATATAGAATAGGAAGGTCTAGGTTGATTGGTTTTAATAGCATATCAACCCTTATTAGATTATTTAATATTACAGTCAATATTTTTGCTGGCAATTATATAGTTTTAAGTAGCTAATAATAATAAGTGTGGGTCATTTCACACTAGAAAATAGATTAACATGCCTCAATGCAACATTTCAGAAAAGGAAGGGAAAACTATGGACCTACACCTACGCAAATAATACTAAAGCACAGATAGACTACGTTTTATAAAATAAATTGATATGATACTTAGGAAGAACCAAAAAGGCTTTCGGAGAAATCGATCAACGACATCACAAATTTTGACAATCTGTCGAACTCTTGGAGGTGCACGTACAAAAAACCAAGACCTTTGACACAGAGGGAAGATGGAGCAAATACAACTCGCCAACGACCTACCCAAAGAAACCGTCGCTGCCATAATAATGCTATATAAAAACTTTAAAGTAAAAGTCCGCTCCCCGGATGGAGACACTGACTACTTCGATATCGCAGCAGTTGTGCTGCAAGGAGACACACTAGCCCCACACCTCTTAATCATCTGTCTAGACTACGTGCTTAGAACGTCTATAGATAAAGTGAAAGACAACGGTTTCAAGCTGACAAAGGAAAGAAGCAGAAGATACCCGCTCAAACAATTACGGACGCGGACAACGCCGATGATATAGCGCTTCAGGTAAATATACCCGCCCAAGCCGAAATCATGTTACATAGTCTGGAACGAGCCGCAGCAGACATCGGCCTCCATGTCAATGCACACAAGACGGAATGTATGAGCTTTAATCAAACAGGTGACATCTCCACACTAAATGGTACTTCTCTGAAACTAGTCGACAAGTTCACCTACCTAGGGAGAAGTGTCTCATCAACCAACCGAGACGTCAACACGCGACTAACAGAGGCACAGACAGCTATCGATAGGCTATCGGTCATATGGAAGTTAGACCTGATCGATAAAATAAAACGCAGTTTTTACCAAGCAACGATCGTGTCGAGACTGCTATATAGATGCACTACATGGAGGCTAACTAAACGTATAGAGATAAAGCTTGACGCCAATTACACAAGAATGCTGCGAGGAATATTGAACAAGTCCTGGAGGCTGCACTCCACAAAGAAGCAACTGTACGGCCACCTGCCACTCATCACGAAAGCTATCCTAGTTAGACGAACCAGACATGCGGGACACTGCTGGAGAAGTAGGGACAAACTCATAAGCGACATACTCCTGTGGACCCCTTCATATGGACGAGCATCTAGAATCAACTAGAACCTATATACAACTGCTCTGTGCCGATACTGGATGTAGCCTTGCATACCTTCCAGGAGCAATCGACGATAGGGACGGGTGGCTGGAGAGGGCCAGGGAGAACAGTGCTAGCGACGCGACATGATGATGATGAATGATAATTATACTTTATAAAAGATAATTCTTTTCCAGTAACAGTTCTTAATGAAAATAATTTGCATATATAGTTTTAATCATTCCTGTGTAATACTTATAATCTAGACACAATTCAATAAATTAAAGTAAGTATTCTTAACATCCACCTCCCAAAACAATGTACTAAAGAAAAATCCATTGTCCCAACTCAAGGTACATAAAGTTCCTGGTCGATAACAATCTGTTAACATCTTGAGGGTCCGCTAAATCTCTGATCAATTCAAAGAAAGCAACATAGTGCGAAAAGCTTTATTCTAAGCCCAACCACCCACACACACAAGCAATTACCTGTTTGAGGCGCGGATATCGGAACAGTTTATGCCTTTGGGTTTAGTTAGGCTGAGAACCTTTCGGCTCAGCATATGGGTTAGTTAGGTGCAACATTAACACAGGTGTTCACGCACGCGTGCGAGCAGAGCGGACGTGTCACTCAGAGATGTCACAATAGCCCGAGATGGGAAACGGAGGCTAACGAGTGCGAGTGACGTCACGCACCGGAAGAGCGCGGAGGATTTTGGGAGATTTTGAAAAAGTCAGAGTTGAGATGAGACCTGCTTCGGGGGAAGACGGTTGGTTTTCGCTTGCTCGCGGAGACCTTTGTGGCGGGTGCCACACATGTTGGCGGGGGCAGATGAAAAAGTCACCATAGAAAGATTGTGCCTCTCTCTCCTTATGTCGAAAAACCTTTAAACTCAAAGGTAATAAAAAGTTTCGTACCTGAACAAAGAAGTCGTTACGTGTTTTTCGAATTTCGAGATCCTATGTTCTGTGTTATATATATCGGAACATTATATGCCCATTTCACACGTAGCCGTATCTGGCTTTGGTACAATGGACCCTTCTTTTCTCTTCCCAGTTTAGGGAAAATATTTTGGCAGGCCGGGCTTAACCTTTGCAACCGGTCAAGAAGGAGAAAAACTAAATTCCAACCAAAAATTGACATGGTGCCGAATCCTGCTTCCTTGAGACCAATTTTGAGTTTAGAAATCATGAAAAAGCTGTAAAAAAATGATATTTGATGATGACTGGGGGTGCTACACTTGCACAATCAAGTGTTTTGCAAAAAAAGCATTTCATTCAAAAAGTATTGAGACGACTGATAAAAAAATATTGGGAACTGATACTGACCCCTTAGGATTTTGTTCAAACAAAACGACTAATAAACAACATCTCACGCGACAAAACCTGGACATGGCTAAGAAAAGGAAACTTTTGTTTTATAACGTTTGTTGTATAAATACAATGTCCGGACATTGGCCTAGCGGTTAGAGTGTTCGCCAATGGCCCGGGAGACCTGGGTTCAATTCCAGCTCGAGTCATACCAAAGACTCAAAAATTGGTACTTGATGCCTCCTTGCTTAACACTGCATTATAAGGTACGGATCAAGGGTAAAGTGGAGCAGGCAAGGAGTAGCGCCCTCCCCTACACCTCGTTGAAGTAGCTACTGAAAAGGGAGCCTTCTGGTCGCCCTCGATTACGGTCGCCAACTATAAATACAACGTTTGTTGTATAAATACATTTGGAGTTGGACGAATACATGTTATTGTTGTTTTTATAATTATTTGTTTGTTATGTCTTTATGGGCATCTCCATTTTTTACTCTCTTCTCACATCAATCTTAGAAAAATAAATTAAGAAAACTTATGCACTAAGCAAATACGCTATTGACACAATATATATATATATATATATATATATATATATATATATATATGAAAATTCTGTAAGTAATTTATTAGGTAGTTCACAAAAACGTCCTCTTAAATTCTTTTCCATACAAGTTTTTTTAACTATCTAATCTAATCTTAATTTTTTCATGCTGTTGCTGTTTTTGATCTGATTAGGCAATTTGTTCCGAAAATATTTTACTTTATTAGCAAAAATATCTAATTGGTTTGTAGTTTTATTAAAATCTGTCTTGATGGTAAATTTATCTTTGTACCATGTACTGATTAAATGCCTTTGTTAACAATAGTTGTTCAACAACACAGTGAAAGTATAAAATCTATGAAAATGTATGAAGATAGTAACGTAAACTACACTATATTGAATGCATGTTCTTTATCTTTAAACAAAACAAGTACCAACATTTAGTTCTTTGACAACGAGTAACTTTCATTCTGTACTGAGAAGGCTCGAGGTACAAAAGTCGATGATCAAAAATTTGGTTTTCTTATCTCTTTAGGAACTGGGTTTAAACGCGAAATTAATTGCATTATTGTTAGGGCACAGATAGCAACGGATGGAAGAAGAAGAAGAAGAAGAAGAAGAAGAAGAAGAAGAAGAAGAAGAAGAAGAAGAAGAAGAAGAAGAAGAAGAAGACGATTTTTTTATTGACGCAGTTTCTTTCCTTTATTCACCTAGAAGGAAACGGGTCAAACATTTTGGTTTGAGTGCGCATTATCCAAGTAATTTAGAATTAAATATCAATTCAGCGTATATGTAATGCAGACCTGGAAGCCGTCAGTGTTATCTAATGGAACAAAATTGACTTGAGTCTTGGACAGGAGAAAGCAGAACGGGACGTGGAACCAATTTCCTGAAATTCCTTCATTTCCCCTTGTCTTTCTTGTAAAAAGAAACTAAAAAATATAAAAGTAAAAGCAGTTAATTCCCTTGAGTAAATTTCATTCTGCAAACATTACGGATTTCTGTAGAGAGTGCCAAATTATTTTGCAAATATGTTTTTTTCTGTCTTCCTCCAGCAACAGAGAAAGAAATTAAATATTTTTACATGAATATCCACAAAGCATATTGAACTTGAAGGAATTTCTTTTGCAATTCCTCGATTTTCATGGCACATTTATAATGAGTAGAAAAACACAATAGGACACTAATTGTGCGATAATTAGATTATTTGATTGTACACAGAACGAGGAAAGGTTTAAAAAAGTTATAAAAATTTAAATACATTAAATAAAGGGCAGATTTCAGCTAATCAACCATATAAACTGTTTGTGTTAGATTGGAATACTTGATACCATATAATTGTTCGCAAGTTATTTGTTTTAAGAATAGTCATCATCATCTTATCGCACTGGTAGCACGGATATCCCTGACCCTCTCTCGCCACTCCTCCCTATCGTTCATCGCCCTAGGTAGGTCTTCAGGACAACATCCCGTATCCTCACATAGCTGCTGAATGTATGTTCGCGCTGGTCGTGCTGCTTTTGCACGGCCATGTGTGGGGGTCCATAAGAGTACATCACTTATGAGTTCGTCCCTGCTTCTCCAGCAGTGTCCTGCATGTCTGGTTCGTCTAACTTGAATAGTTTTCGTGATAGGGGGCAGGTGGCCGTACAGTTGGTGTCTTGTGGGGTGTTGCCGCCAGGACTTGTTCAAGATTGCACGCAGCATTCTTGTGTAATTGCCGTCTAGCTTCTTCTCCAGCCGTTTTGTAAGAGTCCATGTAGTGCAGCCATATAGAAGTATCGATGTGACCGCTGCCTGGAAGAAACTGCGTTTCATTTTATCGGTTAGGTCTGATTTCCATATAATCGATAGCCTATTGATAGCTGTCCATGCTTTCGTTAACCTCGTGTCGATGTCCTTTTCGGTTGATTCGACGCTGCTTCCTAGGTAAGTGAATTTGTCTACTAGTTTAAGAGGGGTTCCTTCTAGAGTGGAGATGTTACCCGTTTAATTATAGCACATATATTCCGTTTTGTGTGCATTAACATAGAGGCCTATGCCTGCGGCTGCTCGTTCCAAACTATGCAGTAGTGTTTCGGCTTGGTCGGGTGTATTTGCCAGTATCGCTATGTCATCGGCGTAGTCGGCGTCGGTAATTGTTGTTGCGGGGTACCTTCTGCTTCTTTTCTTCGTCAGTTCGAAGCCATTCTCTCTGATTTTGTCAATCGATGTTCTAAGTACGTAGTCTAGACAAATGATAAAGAGGTGTGGAGCTAGAGTGTCCCCTTGTAATACTCCTGCTACAATGTCGAAGTATTCTGTGTCTCCATCTGGTGATCGTACTTTTACTATGGTGTTTCTATAGAGAATCGTTATTGCCGCTACGGTTTCTTTAGGTATGCCGTACGCTAGTAGGATTTGTTCCATCTTTCCTCTGTGAATGGAATCGAAAACCTTGGTAAAGTCAATAAATATTAATGTCGCTCGTAGGTTTTTTGCCCGTACACCTTCAAGGATTCTACGGATGGTTAATATTTGTGAGGTCGTGGATCTATTTCTTCGGAAGCCATTTTGGTTTTTCCTAAGTATGTTGTCAATTTTGGGTTCTATGCGGTTTCATAGTAGGGCATTGTAGATTTTGGCAGCTATGGATGTAAGTGTTATGCCTCGGTAGTTTTTGGCTAATCCGTGGTCCCCCTTTTTAGGGAAGGGGAGTATGCATCCCTTCATCTATCTATCTATCGGATTTTGATTGTATACTGCGTTGCAGTGTCGGAGCAGTATGTCGTCGAATTGTCTGGTCTTCCATACTTCTGGGGGAATTTCGTCCAGCCCTGCAGCTTTCCTATTTTTAATTTTTCTGAGAACCGAGTCGAGTTCTTCTTGTGTGAACGGTCCTAGTTTAATGTCTAATTGTTTGCTACTTATTCTGGTGATTGGTTCATGTGTTATTTTCGGTGGGTTCCCTCGTAGGTTTTCGAAGTGCTGTTTCCACAGTTTTATTCTTTCTTGTTGGTTTGCTGCTTTCAGTTTTGATTTGGCTGTGTTCTTTCTTCTACTCACTTCGTTTATTGTTTGCCAGGCTATCCTAGATTGTCTATCTTCCACCGAGTATCTAATCTTATCTATCTGATTTTGAATGTATTCTGTCTGTTTCTTTATATATATGCCTGCTAATTGATGTTCTGCCGTTTTTAGTTTTAAGGCATTTGTGTTTGTTGGGTTTTTTCGATAGTTTTTGGAGGCTGTTTTCACTAGTGCACGTTTTTCTCTCATCGCTAAAGTTTCCCATGGGACTCTATATTTAGTTTTGAGTTTTGTTGGAATGCATTTCGCTGCTGCCTCGAGGTGCGCAACTTGAAGTTAATTGTTTACTAATGTATACTAATATTATTATTTAATTTCTAGTTTTATTTTCGGTTTCCTACAATTTTTCACCGGGTCTTTACTCAACACCGAGGGTGAGGAAAGGTTGTAATTATATACATTTCATGTATTTATGTTTTTGCTGCCTCTTTTGAGTGATATTTTTAGTCCTATTCCTCGTACTCTTTTTCGGGGATGTGCAGTTCTGTAAAGTGCAATTTTTGTATTTCATAGGCTGAGAATGCCTGGTATCTTGTTAACGTGTTTTAGGTAGCCACATTTTTTAATAGCAGGTCTATTTTGTTTGTGAGTATCGTCCAGGTTGGGGTTTTACTTTTCAGGGTTTTTAAAAAGAATGATTTAGTCCTTGTGTTTTTGCTTATTTCTTTGTTTTTTCTGCTTCAATTGCTTTATATTTTATATCTGTTCCTTTCGATGTGCACTCGGCATAATTAGCAAATTTATTACTTTCTTTATTAATCGAATATATAATTATTTTCTCATTAGAGTTTTTCACATCAGCGACATCTGATGGTCTTTCATTGGAGTCTGAGTGACAGCAAGTCTCGTCAAGTTTCCAGGACTCTTCTCAGTATTCTGGACGTTTTCAATAATGCTGTTGTTTGGATGGTCTCCACTCGTCCACCAACTTCCAAGTCCTCCAGTCCCTTTAGTAATCCTTTAGTTACTGTTCCAAATGCACCAATTACAATTGGTATAATTGTCACCTTCATGTTCTATCGTTTTTTCAATTCCCTAGCAAGGTCGAGGGACTTATTCTTTTCACATACTTTCAGTTTTATTCTGCAATCAGCCGGGACAATTTTGTAAGTTCTCTTCTTTTTGTTGATTATTATAAGGCCTGGTCTTCTGGCCGAGATTAGGTGATTCGTGTGTATGTCAGGGTCCCATAGGAGTTTATGTGTGTCATTTTCTAGGACAGGTGCTGGGTTGTACATATATCGTTTGTTTGTATGGTCAAATTTAAATTTCTTGCACATCTCCCAGTGGATCGCTTTGCCGTCCCAATCATGTCTTATATTCTTTCTGCGCTAATTTGCTGCATTCGCTAATTATGTGATTGATGGTTTAATCTCTGTCACCACATAGCCTGCATTTGCTATTTTGTTGAGTCTTATCTATTCTCGCTTTGATATGATTGGTTCTTACGGCGTTGTCATGTGCTGCTATTAGGAGAGATTCTGTTTCTCTCTTAAAGTTTCCTTTTCTTAGCCATGTCCAGGTTTTGTCGTTTGAGATGTTGTTTATTAGTCGTTTAAAGCGGCCGTAGAGTTGTTTTCCTTCCCATTTTTGTTTCCTAGTTATTGTCATTCTGTTGTCCATCGTGTTATCAGTATTGTTTCTGATGGCTTTAATGAGTCCTCCATCGTGTTTTTGTATATAGTCTTCGAGTCGTTGTATCGATGCATCAACGCTTTCTTCAATGCTGGCAAGTCCTCTTCCTCCCTCTTTTCTTGAAACATATAGTCTGTCAACGTCGTGTCTGGGATGTAATGCCTTATGCATGGTCATTAGTTTTCTTGTTCTTTGGTCCATTTGTTTAAGTTCGTCTCTGGTCCACTTTAGAAAAGGTTCGGAATATCTAACGAGTGGTACAGCCCAGGTATTTATTCCTTTGATAATGTTTCAGGTATTGAGTTTTGTCTCGAGTAGTTTTCTAGTTCTCTTGAGATATTCTTTTTGAATTTTTTCTTTCATCTCCACTTTTTTGATGGTATCAGCCTCCTAGATGCTCAAGTATTTGTAGGTTTCGTTTACTGTGAGCGTTTTAAGCTTATCTTGATTTGGTAGTTCCATTTTGTCAGTTAGATGTCGTTTGCCACTTTTCATTACAAGCATTGCACATTTTCTATACCAAATTCCATTCCTATGCCCTGACTGTATATTCTAACTGTGTGTAATAGAGTTTCTAGGCCTTTTTCATTTTTTGCAAATAGTTTGATGTCATCCATATACATTAAATGATTGACTTTTTCCAGCGATCTATTAAGTTTGTATCCGGCTGGCCGTCTTCGCATTTCCTAAGTATTTGATTGATTTGGATCATCTCTATTACAAATAGTAATGATGAAAATGCATCTCCTTGGAAGATACATCTCTTTATTTTCACTTCAGCTAAAGTTTTTCCTAATTCTGTGAATTCCGCTATCTAATTTTTCATGTCTTCTGTGATGAAGTTTATGACTTTGTCGGATATCTTATATATTTTTAGACAGCTTTGCAGGACAATTTCGTCGTCCTTTTTGTAGTCAATCCACGCCGTGGCTATATGTTTCCGCCTCGTTTTGCTCTTCTTGAGAATGTGTTGATTAATGTACAGTGGATCATCAGTTCCTCTTGCTTCGTTGTGGCATCCTTTCTGCGAGTAATTGATCTCCTCCATAATTTGTGCTGTTAGGATTTTTCACATCATAGGTAGACACGTTATGGGTCAATAGTTGCTGAGCACGGTTCCTTGTTGGGGGGTCTCTCTGGATCCGGCTGGTCTTCTCTTTAGTTCTCCATTCGGGTATACTTCTTTTTTAGTATCTACTCAGTTCAAGAGCTAGTCTATCGTGGATAGACATGAATTTTTAAAACCAGACTCCATGTATGCTCTCACGGCCTGACATTTTCTTATTCGGTAATTTTTCAGTGTTGCTCTGAGCGATTCCAGGTGTATTATAGCCTCAGTGTCTTCTTCGAGTCTTTGTAATTCTTTTTTCATGCTGTTTATCCATTTGGCCTTTCTGTTATGTTTATTTCCTTTGCCATTTTTTTTTACTCCAGAATATTTTTGCTCCATTTGCATCCGGTTTTTGGTAGGTCCTCATCTATTCTCTTTTCGTTGGTTATTTTGGAAAATCTTGTTTTGATTGTATTGCTTGACCTTGTTTCGTTATCTTTTAAGTCTTCCTTTCCATTTATCTCTTTCAGTTGTATTGTCAGATTTCTCGGTTGTTTTATGCCGGTCTTTTCACTCCATCATATGCCCATGTTTCTTTCTTTATTAGCATCTTCGCTTATTGTCGCAAAGTTACAGAGCCAGATATGAGTATGTGAAATAGACATAGGGAATCCCGAAATACACGAAACACTTACTACTCACTTTTTTGGTTCAGGTACGAAACTTTTTATTACCTTTTTGAGTTTAAGGTTTTTCGACATGATGAGAGAGACACACACAATTTCTTTCTATCCTGACTTTACCATCTGACCCCCACCACGTGCGGCCCCCGCTGCAAACTACTGGTCTGGCCTCGGCGAGCTCCGAAAATCGACTTGCTTCGTCCAAGCCCAAATCTCAACTAACTGCTTTTTTTCAAATTCCCAAACCCTCAGCTCATCGCTTCCGTGCATGACGTCATTCACGCCCCCTGTCCTATTTTCCCTCTGGGGCTTTTATTGTGACATTTGTGATTGTCACATCCGCCCCGCACGCGCGTGAACACCTGCACTCAATGTGTGCACCTAAAAAACCCATGAACTTAGCCGAAAGGTTCTCTGCGTAACTAAACCGAAAGGCAAGATATACAAAACGAAAAATGATAATATAAAAAAATCCTTCCTCAATTATATAACAGCAATTTCTTTACCTGTCAACTAGTCTATTTTCCCATCCAGATTTTGTATTTCAGTTTGGATTCATTTAGGAAAATCAGGTTTTATCTCAGGCTAATTTCACTTCCGCATAAATTAGTTCGTCTAAATCCGTGATGTTGTTTGTTGGGATATTTGGTTATGATTTGTTTGTCTTTTCGATTTCTACCTTGACTTCTTTCCAGTCTTGCTTCCTGAGAGATGGTAACGTAGCCTTTTTTTCAGTCATGATTTTCTTTATTAACTCTATAATCATTTTGTTTTCTTGTGTTAACGTTTGTTTTGTAGAGTTGGGGTGTGTAGTGTTTCGGTGTTCCTGTTTTTGAGTTTCAATTCTCTAAGGAAGTTCTTTTTTTTTCGTATTTAGCGATTCGGTTCGGGTTGTGGGGTCTTGACATTTTTTCTTTAATCATTGTTATATTTCTTGTATCTCAATGTCAGAAAATAAGTTAAATGGTTTCAAGTATTGCTATGTAGCTCTAATTATTCAATGCAATATTACTCATTTATTTGCACACTGAATTGTTAGTGATGCATAAGAATAATTGTTAGTGAATTGTTAGTGATGCATAAGAATTAGTGAATTGTTAGTGAATTGTTAGTGAATTGTTAGTGATGCATAAGAATAATTGTTAGTGAATTGTTAGTGATGCATAAGAATAATTGAAACCATTTGTTTCAATTATTCTTATGCATCACTAACAATTCAGTTAAACATCAGTTATTTGTTTAAAAACAGTTAAATGTCAAAAAGCTCTATTTCAAACAATTTAATTTAGCATAAGTCATTTGTTTGCCCTCAGTTTAAATGTCAAGCAGTTCTATTTAACCCATTGATAGGACTCTATTAGGAGCTACAACTCCGGGCCGGAGTGGACCTGGGAGCAATGGCCATGAAGGGGTACTTTGCATTCTTCAAAGCTCCTGCATTACTAGAGCCTCACCATCAGATGGTTTAGTGTTATATCTAGGATACTCATTGTGGGATTACTCCTCTGCAGAGAAGCAGTCGGTGTATTCTACAGTTCCAGTCAACAGGGTTAGTCAACCTATTAGTCAATCACTGACTCTTTTAAATCTTGAATTTCTTCATTTGCATATATTTACCCAACCCTTCCGCACAAACAGGATGTTACACGTTCAATTTTTTAAGCTGAATTTAACAGGTTTGAATTTAGAGTTTTCCTTCTAGAATGGTTGTCATACCAAAGTTAAAGAGACCAATCTGCTCTACTATTTACCCATTGTTAGAGGGAGAATAGTTTAATGCATATTTTTCTCAAAGGGGAAATGTCAACAGTCTCGTCCAGGATTTGAACTCGGATCACCGTGTCTATTTTCTTTCGATGGTTGCCACTTTCATTCAAACAATCATTACTTCTATGCCATCCCCCTCTAGGTCTACACCTGGCTTGAATTTAGAATTTTCCTTCTCCTAGACCGGTTGCCATACCAAAGTTAAAGAGCCTCGTTATTTACCCATTGCTGGAGAGAGAATAGTTGGATGCATATATTTTCCAAGGTTATTAGCGCTATGTGAAATGCAAGTAGCCTTGTTCTCGATTTAAACTCGAGTCTCTGTGCCTATTTTCTACGACAATAACCATTACGACATGAGCGCTTCTCCTTTCTTCTGCATGCGGCGAAATCGCTGGCCATATGTCATTTTAGAAGTAAACTGATACCTACCTTTATATTATTTCCTCGTGAGGATGCTCTGGAGGTTTTAAATTATGTTAAGACCTGCGGAAATGGTTGTCGGTTCATTAATCTACGATCTCCGAAGTTCGCTTTAGTCATGCAGTTGACTGCTGCATGCGTACAGTGCAAAGGAGTATTGTCGTACATGAAGATAAGCTTCAAACGTACTTCTTAACCCCCCCCCCAAAAATTCTCCATCAAAAATTCAATATGCAAGGTGTTTTTAAAAAATGCTTATATTTCGATGGAAATTTATTTATATTATGATTTTAATCAATTATAATCCAAATTTTAATTCTCTGATTTATTATAAAATTATTATAAGGAAACTCATAAAATGGAGAGTGAACATACTTAAACATCCAGTAAAACTTTATTACTGTAAATATGAATATAAATCTAATTTATGCTAAGTATACTCTATTGGCCTAATGAGTAGAGTATTCGCTAATGGCCCGGGAGACCAGGGTTCAATCCCAGATCGAGTGATACAGAAGACTCAAAAAATGGTAATCGATGCCACTTTGCTTAGCCAGCACTCAGCATTATAAGGTAAGAATAAAGTGGAGCAATCCAGGGAATGGATTAGCGCCCTCCCCTACACCTCAGTGTAGTAGCTATTGAAAAGGGAGCCTTCGGGTCACTCTCGACTTAGTCACCAACTTTTCTTATACATAATATTAACCAAAAATTTAATGTAATTTTGGTATCTATTTCAAGTGTGCTCAACGAAGATCCCCCAGTCGATTGGGGCCGTAGAATACGCTGATTGTACCCCTGAAGAGAGTCAACATCCCCCCCCCAAGTGTCCTAGACAAGACATTAAACTGTTTGATGATGAGTCTCCTGTCCAGGAACTCTAGGGAATGTGGATAACCCCTCGATTGCCATTACTCTGATCTGGAGTGGTATTACCTGTTGGGGTCGTATCTATGGTTTAAATAGAAATATATAATCAGTCTCTATACT
This sequence comes from Sepioteuthis lessoniana, assembly GCA_963585895.1. Classification (NCBI taxonomy): domain Eukaryota; kingdom Metazoa; phylum Mollusca; class Cephalopoda; order Myopsida; family Loliginidae; genus Sepioteuthis; species Sepioteuthis lessoniana. Next base: position 63,881 of record CAUZXS010000900.1, read on the forward strand.
TGAAACCATTTAATTGGTTGGTTGGTTCGGGTTTTATGGCATATCAACCTTTGTTGGTTATTTAACACAAAATCCATTTTTATGCAAATAATCAGTTCTATTTCGAACTATTCAGTTTAGCATGAATACACAGTTTAAATGTCAAAAACATTTCTATTTCAAGCTATCCAGTTTATTTAAAAAGTTCTAATTCAGCCAATTCAGTTTAGTATAAATATAGATTTTATTTACACACAGTTAAATGTCAAAACAGTTCTATATTAAACAATTCAGTTTTGTGTAAGTAGAGTTTCAATGTCAACAACAGTTCCATTTCAAACAATTCAGTTTAGCATAAGAACGCAGTATAAATGTAAATACACAGTTTGATTATCTAAAACATTTATATTTCAAGCTATTCAGTTTAGTCAAACAGTTCTAATTAAAACAATCCAGTTTAGCATAAGTACGCAGTTTAGTTCTATTCAACCCATAGATAAGGCCCTATCAGGTGCTACCATTCCGAACCAGAGTGGACCTGGGAGCAATGGCAATAAAGGGGTGCTCCACATTACCCAAAGCTCCATCAATACTGGAACCTCCCCATCAGATTGTTTAGTGTCATATATAGGACATTCTATGGTGGTATTATCCCTTTACAGAGGTGCAGTCGGTGTATTCTACAGCCCCGGCCGATTGGGCAATACACAGAATTAATGTCAAAACAGTTTTATTTCAGATGATTCAGTTTAGCGTAAGTACACAGTTTAGATGTCAAAACAGTTCTATTTCAAGCAATTCAGTTTAGCATAAGTAAGCAGTTTAAGTGTCAAAAGAGTTTTATTTTAAACAATTCAGTTTAGCATAAATACGCAGTTTAAATACAAAAAAACTCAATGGTTTAGTTCTATATAAACCTGTAGATAGGACCTTATCAGGTGCTACCACCCCGGAGCAGAGTGGACCTGGGAGCTATAGCAATGAAGGGTGCTGTACATTCCCCAAAGCTCCCGCAATACTGGAACCTCACTATCAGATTGTTTTGTGTCATATCCAGGACACTTACTGGGGGTCTTACCCCTCTGCTGAGAACCAGTCGTTGTATTCTACAGCCCCAGCCGACAGGGCACCCATCAAAAGAGCACATTGGGTTATAATGGGTTAAAATCTCTACCTGTTCACCCTCCCGGTCAACACAATATTGGAATCTTCCGCAGTTAGTCTCCGTAACATCACATCTGCTTTTCTAATAAAGATTCTCCCATACAAATACAAACACTTGATTTAATTGCCTGCGTATGATTCCAAACATGTTGATAGGCATAGTCAACATGTTGAGCTTGTTTGAAATTATATCACAATGGTACTGCCATAAAAGTGGTAAAATTCTTGCTCATTACTGTCTATGATTGAGATGTTGGCACCTCGGGTGGTGTATTGGTTAACAAGCTTGAATAGTAAATAATCGCGAGTGAATTTGAATCCCAGTGGCCGCCCCATTCATCTGGCCTGAAAGAAGGTTGGCTGCAAATATAATAAGCAGTCATCGAGCAACTAGTCTCATCAACCCCGAGTAACCCTATTTACCGGGCAGGATATGACACAAGGTCAATTTTTAAGCGGAGTTTAACAGGTTTGAATTCAGAGTTTTCCTTCTCCTAGACTAGTTGCTTCACCAAGGCTGAAGAACACAGTCTGTCCCACTATTTACCCATAGCTGTAGGGAGAATAATTGGATTCATACATTTCCCAAGGGTATTAGTGCTATGTGAAATGCAATCAACCCCGAGTAACAAATGTGGCGTGTATGGCACATCTTCTAGATCATGATAGACGAAATAGTCAAGAGAGTGGTTCTCTCTTTCGGAAAGATGTCGCGCTTGTAAACCAAATGAGAAGACAGCAATTGAAATAAGCGTCCGACCGCCAGTCCGTCCGTCTCAACGTTTAAGTTCCGTCATTTTTGATCCGGTTGCAGCCAGTGTTTCTAGAAAGCTTTCATTATCTTCTTATTTCATTATTTTCGGAATAATATTCTGTTGTTCCTGGTGTTGTATTTGATATATTTAAAACTGCTACATTTTGTGTTTGGGAAACAGATTTATTTATTCGATTGTGTTTTGGACATTTGCACAACGTTGAAAATGACAGAATTATAACAAAGCTTGCTGGTAATTCTTCGTTTCATTACAGCATAAAAAGGTAAGCGAGTATAAAGTAAACGAGGTGAAGTGTATTCCGTAATGGAAAAGAAAAGAAAAGAAAAGAAATAAAAAAAAATAAAGAAAGAAAATCACATTGGCCATTGTCAAGAAATTACCTAATTCGTACAAGTTGAAGAGAAATGTTTTCAAATTGTTGAACGCAGTAGAAATAATTAAATTTTAGCCTAAAATTTAGCAAATTTGAACTTGGTTTGCAGGTTTCGCTTCCATTGAAGATTACTCAATCGCCTCCTCCACCTGTTGGTTGGTTGGTTTCAAGGTATGGAATCTCATGTTGGGTTATTTAATGCTGAAGTTGTTTTTTGCAAATAATTATAACTAAGTATAATAATCATTTTTAAACAACTTTAGTTTCCGGGAATTATTCCTATTCATAATTTATACACAATAATATAATTTCAACTAATAACAATAATAATAGTAAAGTAAAGTTGGTGACCATAGTCGAGGGTGACTCGAAGGCTCCTTTTTCAATAGCTACTACACCGAGGTGTAGGGGAGGGCGCTACTCCATTCCCTGGATTGCTACACTTTACCCTTGATCCTTACTTTATAATGCTGAGTGTTAAGCAAGGCAGGATCAGGGACCATTTTTTGAGTCTTTGGTATGACTCGACCTGGGGTTGAACCCCAGTCTCCCGGACCATTGGCGAACTCTCTATTCATTAGGCCACTGGCCCAGTATAATATGAAAACCCGACAAATTGTATGTATTAACTTCAAAATTTGTCTTTGCTTTAACTATTTAGAACTAAAGACGTGTTTGCATTTTCGTTACTTGCATTTTCATCGTCTCTAAGTTTTTACTGCTTGGAAAATGGAGGTAAATGCTGTTGATTTAATAGTGAAGCAGTATACGAAGCAATAACTAAGACGGGGTTGTGGAAAGTGCTGGTAAGCTATATATCTAATATAGAAAGATAGGAAAGAAGAAAAGAAAAAGAAAAATCTTCGTAGTCAGGTGGCCAAATTTCAGAATAAATAACAATAAAGTGGCGTCCACCGTTCCAGTCAAAATCGAAGACTTCGCAGAAGGGAATAAAAAAGCCAAAAAACAAAACAAACAAAAAACAAAAACAAAAAACAAAAAATACAAAGGAAAAACCAACAACAAAAGAAGAAAGAAAAAAGAAAGAAACAAACAAACTTACTAACAAACAAACAAGCAAAAAACGTTTTGAAACAATACCCAAACGGCCGATTTTTTGTTGGTAAGGCTGTTCGTCTGATAGTGTGAATCCTGTTGTTAGTTCCCCTACCTAGCTGAGTGGGGATTTCACATGTTGTACAGAAAATAAGATAAAAACCAAACAACAAACAGAGAGTGGAAGGAAGAAACAGACAAACACGAACACAAAACTGCAAAACGCAGGAACGTGAAATTTGGCACTTTTTAACATTCCCTGTATGTTGGGCTATCGTGAGAATATAGCAAAAATCTTACATAGCTACCAAAGATACTGACTCATCTGGTCATCGTCTTCACTGCTCTGTGTCTTTACTTGACTCCATACCGCCCTCCGACTATTCTGGACCCACATCTTAGAGCCGACTGACCAACCCAGCGTCACGGACTTGAATCTCTGACTCTCTGCTTCGGAGCCTCACTCCTAACTGACCAATGCTCTTCTTCCTTTGCTTTCGGTCTCACAGTTTTTCACGGGCACAGCTCATTGTGTGATCTTCGCGCCAAAGTAGACGAAGGTGTCCTTCTAGACACTCTGACGCCGGTCAAAAATGTTGAAGATGAGATCCCTTCAATAGCCACTCATCCATGAACATACACAGAGACCTACACACATACATCTATATACATCCATATATATATATATATATATATATATATATACACGTACACACATTAATGCTCATTATCATGCCACAACGTAACGTTGAACCATTTCTCAGAAAATTTCGACAAATTGTATGCATTGACTTCAAAATCTTTTTTGCTTTTTTTTTCGTCTCTTAGTTTTTGGCTGTTTAGATATATAAAGGAACTTATTGTTAATTTTGTGTTTAAAATGTTCCGGTGAAAGCCAATAGTCACCAGCAGATACAGAAGAGCTATAAGTTTTAAGTCATAGCATCTAATTGCTCTTGGCCTGAACAGTAATTAAAAAAATTAATAGCTGGACTTTTAATGAGTTAAAATTTAACAAATCTAAAAAAGAAATGCATATCACTATAAGACATGGGAAGCAGCATGGTGGATATGAAGTACGGTGGATGAATCCAAAGTTAGGTCGAAGGCGAGCTTCATCAGATGCTGGGCTGAAGAACTTCATAGTTCAACGGGCAGGGTCAAATATTTTAGTCAGGAAACTACTGCTACTCATTGGTAAGAGTGAGGTATATTGATGAGGAAAAACAAACTCTTCTTTGTGACCCACTTATGAGTCCTCTTGGTTACATCTGTGTCAGGTGCAAACATTTTAAACAACCCTCTGTGTCTAGTATAGTCACAATATACTACCCATGATAAAAATGACAAATCGAAACATAATACAACGTGGGATCCATACAACAGGTCTGGGTGTTATGATCGGCAGGTGCTCCTATGATAGCCAGTATGCAGTATCCGAAAGTCTTCCGGTGAATGTTGGCTGTTCTTTTAATATGAGGTGCACGAACGATGACCCAATTAACCACACAAATCAACGACAACAACACAGAAAATGGACCAGCACTTCATTGTAATTTTAGGAGCAACCCTACTCAAAAAGGGTATAGGAAAAGAATGATAGAAATGGGAAGAATGCACTAGATTTCAGACAGCAAGACACAGACTCGCTGACCAAGTTAAAATGATAATAAAGAAAGGTTAGTTGTCTGACCTAGAAATATTAGAAATACATTAACAAATAAATAGGGAATCAATGCAACAACACCCTAATACAAGAGTCGACGCCGCAAATATTGAAAAACAAGAACACTCCAACCAAAATAAACCACAAAGTGATAAAAATCGAAACAGAACACATCCAAACCACACGGAACAAACATTAACACAAGAAGAAAAAATGAATGTAGAGATTTTAAAGAGAATTATATCTGAAAAGAAGACTAGATTACCATCGCTAAGAAATCAACGCTGGAAAACAGTCAAGGCAGAAATTGAAAAAATGAACGAATTATTAACACATCTCAACAAACGACATCAAGGAATTAAACGAACTAATCTATGCGGGAGCAAAATTAATCTGTAATAAAATTGGTGATCGCCTAAAGAAGACCAACAGAAAAACAAAACCTGGATGGGAAATTGGACTGGAAACGCAGATAATAAATTTACGACAACAAGCAAAAATGGAAAGACAGAAAAAAGACTGGAATATGTTGAGAAGAAAAGGAAAAAAGCAACACAAGTAAAACAAAAAATACAGCTCGAGGAAATAAATCAGAAGGTACTGGTGAAAGAAGGAAGACTAAAAAGATATTGCGACGGGATATAACAACACAACAGGACATTCCAAAAAAAATCTACCAGCAAGGAGGAGGAGAATGTACGAACACATACTAACAACCGGATGACAAGGAAAAAAACAATATTGGTGCAAAATATGGGAACGAAGAGAGCATAACAGAAACATCGAATGGATAAGCAATATGGAAAAAGATTTAGATGGACTCAAAGAAGGTCCTATGGTGAAAAAACACCACGATTCACTCAGAGACGCACTGAAAAAGCACCAAATTGAAAAACACCAGGATATGATGGCATACATGGATACTGGTTTAAAAATTCACTTCCATCCTCGACAGACAGACCATCGAAATGAATAGATGCTTACAAGAAATAAACATACCCGAATGGCGGACCAAAGGAAAGACCACCTTGATCCAAAAAGAAAATATGTATCAAGGAAAGGAGGAGGAAGAGGACTTACCAGCATTGAAGAGAGTTTTGATGAATCGATAAGCCGTCTCAAAGACTACATAACAAATCACAGAGGAAGTCTGATTACAGTTACCAGAAACAATACAGACAACATGGGCATCAATAGAACAAAAATAACCAGAAAAAACGACAAGAAAAATTACTGTATGGACATTTTAAGCGAAATATCACACGAGAAAACTTGGACATGACGAAGAAAAAAACCTTTAGTAAGAAACTGAATCCCATCAGAGAACAACACAAAACAATTCCATAAGGAACAACTATGTCAAAGCAAAAATAAATAATATAACATATCCAGATATGAATATTTGAAATAGACATACCCATACCGGTACGCAAAACGTTCATAATGTTCATAACGCACATATAGACAACATAGGAATCCTGAAACACAAAAAACACTTACGACTTCTTTGTTCAGGTGCGAAACTTTTTATTACCTTTGAGTTTAAAGGTTTTTCGACATGAGGAGAGAGATACCATCTTTCTATGGTGACTTTTCCATCGGCTCCAAACCACGAGCGCACCCGCCACAAGGCCTTACCTCAGCGAGCCCCGAAAGTCAACCGTTTTCCTTGAACGCTAAAATTCGACTAACTGACTTTTCTCAAATCTCAGCTCGCGCTTCCGGTGCGTGACGTCACTCTAATCCCTGGTCACATCTTCTATCTGGGATTTTTATTGTGACATCTCAGAATGAAACGTCTGCTCCCCGCGCGCGTGAACACCTGCGCTCATGTTTGCACCTAACTAACCCATGCACAGAGCCGAAAGGTTCTCAGCGTAACTAAACCCAAAGGCAAGATATATAAAACGAAATCCCTCGGCCATTATATTACAATAAGACACGACAAAATAGCAAATCCTGGTTATGTGGTGATAGAGATGAAGCGATCAATCGCATAAGTGAATGCAGCAAACTAGGACAAAATAGTTCAAGATCAGACATGACTGAATGGGGAAGATGATCCACTGGAAATTGTGCAAGAAATAAAAATTTGCCCATACTACAAATTAGTATAAGCACAAACCAGAATCCATCCAAGAAAACGACACGCATTAAATTCTTTGGGATTTTGAGATAAAAACAGATCCCCAAATTCCGGCCAGAAGAACAGATCTTGTGACAGTTAAAAAACCCCTCAAAAAACAAACAGAAAAAAAGCGAAAAAAAAAAAAAGAAAAAGAAAAAAGAAAATTAATAACAAAAAAGAAAACAAAACAAAACAAAAAGAAACCTGTCGAATAGATGTAATATAATGATACACAACAGAATAACAATTACAGATTATGTGTGGAAAGGGATGAAACAGTTAATCATATAAGTGAATGCAGTAAACTAACTCAAAAGGATTACATAATTAGACATGACTGGGTAGGAAAGGCGATTCACTGGGAATTGTGCAAGAGACAAAGATTATATGCACAAATCAGAATTCGTCCAAGAGAAAGAGACCTAAAATTCTCGTGGATTTTGAGAATCAAACAGATCACCTAAACTCGATAAGAAGGTCAGACCTCGAAGAAGAAAACTTGCCAGTTAGTGGATTTTGCTGTTCCGACGGATCACAAAGTAAAAACGAAAGAAGCGAAAAGACACAAACAATTAAACCTTGTAAGAGAACTAAAAGAACAGTAGAACATGAGGGATGACGGTGATTCCAATTGTAGTTGGTGAACTTGGAACGGTTCCAAAATGTTTTGAAAAAATACAGGAAGAATAGAAAATCAAAGGAAGACTCGAGACCATCCAGACCACAGAATTGTTGAGATCAAACTCTAGTAAAATGCGGTTTTGAACAATTGGCAAGGTGTAAAATAACAATCTTCTGAATTGATTAGTAGCTGATAGCAAGATGAACCTGTTGTTCATGGAGAAAAAAGTTTTTCTGTAAGTTTTGAAAAATAACGAACTTTTAAGCAGTCATGCCAATGGAAAATGTTATTTGAGAGACATTTAAGCGCGAGTCAAGATTTATCAGTCACCAAAGGATTTGGGTGATACAACGCAGAGAAAACGGCAATCTTTCCAGATCAGCTCCCAAGTTGATGTTCTGTCTTTGTCAGCTGTCCAAAGCAATGACTTTCTGGCGATATATATTAAATCTATTCGAATCATTTAAAAAACATCCATATTTACAGGAGCTGAAAAAAAAAAAAATGAAATTACGCGAGATGTTCCAAAATTAACGCCCTCTATTTATTTCCAGGGAAACTAAAACAGAAACAAGAGACTGTTGGATAGAGTTTCAGCTGCTGTGACACTACCATGGCACCCAATAGACGCTTGCACCACTACTGTTCTCACCAGACCCGTGCAGCGCAAACGGAAGACACCACATAGATATTTGTACCACCATGGTTCTAACGGTTCCATGACTGTAGTACTACACCTTCAGTTCCAGTCGGACCCCTAGGGTAACCTCACTCTGAGAAAACACCGTTATGGTTCGCAAATACCAAGGTTTTTTCGCAACTATACCTCTTAGTAGTCGTCAAGAACAAAGAAAAATGAGTCCTCTGCTATAGCTAGAGAGAAATGAAACGTTGGAGAGAGAGAGAGAGAGAGAGAGAGAGAGAGAGCAGACATTGATATTATCTTTCTCGTTCTCTGCTGTAATTCAAGCTTGTGCTTGCCTGCTGGTTCCGTCTTCACGGCTTCGCAAAATGAGTGCCGTAAATTTCAGTCGGCTTCTTCTAGTCTCTAACTGACTTTCTCTTTCTGTTTTCTCTCCCTCGTTCCTCCAAACGGCTTCTCCGCTTATCTTCTTCCAGCTAAAACAATCACCCAACGTCTCTAATTATATTACACTACAAATCGAAAATTTCCTGCATAAACTCCATTTGCTATGCATTTTTGTCAGTAATGAACAAGCCTATGTACGATGCAACTCTGTCGACGGAGACTAGAACACACTAACTGTATCTGGTGGTGAGGATCCACTTCTGCAGCTTTGCGAAGTATGGATTCACCTCTTAGCTGTCATTAGGTCCGCTTCGGTTTCGTGAAATGTGCGCAGCAAATCAGCTCGAACTAAAATATTGCAAAACTTTTGACTTACTCTAGTAATAAATGATGAGACCCTGGTATTGAAGATCTGGAGTCTCACCACCTGATATTGTTTATTTTTATGCTCAGGATACTCCTTTTTTGTTGGGAGGTTCTGTTAATGCATTTTAAGCCCTACCAACATGGCGGAGATCTGTTTGAGATAAAGTATTCACCGGTTTAAAATGATTGTGAAGGTATACATTTGTATTGCATATAATTGAAGACTATAACTGTTTGATTTCGGCATAAAATGATCTAACAAGTTGACATATTGTAAAACCAACCAATCAACCGAGTTATATACTGCATAATAAAAAGTTTATGCCAGTGGAGATGACTCCCACTTTTCCCGGCAATGATGTCAGCGTTGCCTCCATTTCACTTCTCATCGGGCAAATTCGTCGGATGAGTTGTTCTAGGCGTTATTCATTTCGTAGTTTATCTTTTATTTTGGCACCTCCACTGCTTAACCATATAACCTCATGCTTAACTGTCCTCATATTTACTATTTGACTGTTCTTAATGTTCGACAAGTATCGATAAATGTCAATGATGGAAATTTTTTCTCTATAGAGAAATTCAATAATACGCTTCTCCTTCAGTGTCTGGCACCTTTTTGACAGATTTCAGCTTAGTAATCAAAAATGGGGAAAAGGTAGTCTCATGCCACTAACATACGTTACTGAAGTTATCCTATTTACCAACCCCTCCGCTCGGACAAGATGTGACACAAGGTCAATTTTTAAGCGAAGTTTAACAGGTTTGAATTCAGAGTTTTCCTTCTGCTAGACTAGTTGCCTCACCAAGGCTGAAGAACCTAGTCTGCCCTACTATTTACCCATAGCTGAAGGGAGAATAATTGGATTCATACCTTTCCCAACGGTATTAGTGCAACGTGAAATGCAATTAGTCTCGTCCAGGATTTGAACTCGTGTCGCCGTGTTCATTTCCTACGACGGTAACCATTACACCACAGGAACCTCCAAGATGTTACTGAAGTTATAGAACATAGCAATGAAGTAACCAAAAGCTTGCTTTACCCAACGTCCTATTCAGCCTAATCGGCTGGGGCTGCAGAATACACCGACCGCATCTCAGCAGAGGGGTACCCCACACAGCGAGTTTCCTGGATATTACATTAAACAATCTGATGGTGAGGTTCCAGTAATGCAGGAGCTTTGGGGAATGCGGAGTGCCCCTTCATTGCAATTGCTCCCAGATCTACCCTGGCCTGGAGTGGTAACACCTGATAGGGTTCTATCTATGGGTCAAATAGAACTGTTTGATCATTTAACAGTGTGTAAACAAATGATAGATGTTTTATAGAATTGTTAGTGATACATAGCTATACTTGGAACCATTTAACTTTGACTGATGCAAAAGTGAATTGTTAGAAATAGAACTGTTTAATCATTTAACTGTGTGTAAACAAATGACTGATGTTTAATTGAATTGTTTGTGATAGATAGCAATACTTGGAAGTATTTAACTTTGTTGACTTATGTTTACAAATCATATATATCTAATATATATGGATAAACCGGATTTGTCATAGAGTAACCTACAATAGTTGATATGCCATTAAACCCAACCAAACCAAACAAGCCTGGTCTACTCTGAATCGGATTGGTAGCACCTGATAGAATCCTATCTAAACTGTGTGCAAACAAATGAGTTCTAGCTTGTTTAAAATATGACTTACAAACTTACGATTACAAATATATACTCAATATTTTATTGTATTGTATTAATTTAGTTTGTTTGGTTTCTTTGTTTAAGGGTATATCAACCTTTGTAGGTTATTTAATGCCAAAGCCATTATCCTAGAAGAACAGTAGTGGTACTATTTAACCCATAGCTGGAAGGATAAAGGGGTTCATACCTCTCCCAAGGAGATTTGTCCGAAAGTGAACTTAATAGTGTATTAATTTAGAGTGCTATAGCAATGCGAGATAATAATTATTTGAGTTTAATTAATTTCGAAGTAAAACTTCATCGCCAGAAATTTTTTTATAAAATAAACACGATGTTGGATGTTCAAATTTTGTTTTGAGTATCCAACATCGTGTTCATTTTTAAAAAAATGTCTCTGACAATGAAGTTTTTACTTTGAAATTAATTTAACTCAAATAATTATTATTTCGTACTGCAATAGCCCTCAAAATTAATACCATAGAATAAAATAAAATAATTTGAGCAATGCTTCAAGCAAATTACAAAATACTTTTATATACTCAATATACATGTATAAAAAGGATTGTGGCATTAGATAACCTACAAGGGTTGATATGCCATTAGACCCAACCAGACCGACATCTATTGTGCTCTCTGTATCAGTTGCAGTTTCTGTGAGAATAAAGACGCTTTGGGAGTCTATTCAATGAAGTCTCTTTCTTAGAGTTTGCATACTCGTCTACAAATTCCAGGTATTATTTTGTATTGATTTTACTGTAAAAGTTCGTAAACTAGCAATGAAAATTCCTACTTTTTTTTCTATAAAGCAGAAATTGTAAAATTATAAACTATAAAATTATAGTGTATGCAATGAAGTGGCCAACTTCGTCCCCAATGAACTTGGTTCAGGGCTGTGTGACCGACAAAAGGTCAATCACAGAACGCTCACAATAAGTGTCGAGAGAAGGTCGCACTCAAGACCGAAGGATTTTTGAAAAGGGTTAGGCAGTTAGTGAGTCTCTGGCCGAACGACAAGGAACGACTTGAATTTTAGGGTTAGCAATTGGGATGGTTTACATTTTGTCTAACTATAGATCTTTCATTCATCAACTCCTGAATACCACTTTATATCACCCTCTTTCTGAGACGGGTTTTGAGGGAAGTGCGACTCTAATAATAAAGTGAATAGATTATGCTAAAATATGAACCTGAGTAATATTGATGGCCTAGATTCCCTATATATATATATATATATATATATATATATATATATATATATATATATATATACGTAGTGCATTCCATAAGTTTCCAGACTTTTGTACAGGCATTTAAGATTGATGATCAGAGGTGTAGGAGGAGTAAGGAAGTAAATACACCTGAGTTGATTGGCCAAAGGGTTAGGGTTATTATGTTGAGGTTTTAAGGGAGTTCAGAAAGAGATTCCGTCGGAAGAGACCAACACTCTTTAAATCAGGTCAGTGGCATTTCCACCATGACAATGTGCCAGTCTACAACTCCATCCTTGTCACAGACTATTTGACCAAGATGGGCATCGAGACAGTTCCTCAGCCTCCCTATAGTCCAGACCTTGCTCCCTGTGACTTTTGGTTATTCCCTAAGCTCAGAGGCTGTCGTTATATGACAATTGAGGAGATGAAAGAGGCTGTGACGAAGGTCATTGACACGCTCACACCAGAGGACTTCCATTGGGTCTTCCAGAAGTTGTTGGAACGGTACAACAAGTGTATTGCAGCCGGAGGAGATTACTTCGAAGGGGACTAGAGTTTCATATGCGTACTATCAATAAAAGTGCCCATACGAAAAAAGTCTGGAAACTTATTTAATGATCCTCGTATATATATATATATATATATATATATATATAGTACTACTCATAATTGTATGAAGTGATGGACACTTTGGTTCGGCTCTTGGAGATTTGAGAGTTAGAAATAAAGAGGAACATTACGGAAGAAGAGCCCAATTTTCTAGAAATCTACATTCGCCGACGCTGAAGAAATATTTTGAAGGATAGAAACATTTTTTTTTTCCATTTAGCTATTTAATTCTTATTAAAACATTTTCCAATAATTTAGAATTAAGAACCTCCAACAACGTGAGTAGATGCATGTCTTATACCAATTGCAATAATTATTTCACTCACAAAAGCAAAAGAAAAAAAATCTGTCTGTTAAGATACTTATGAGCCGTAATATATATATATATATATATATATATATATATATATATATATATATATATATATATATATATATATATGAGGCTCTATGTGTGTGTTCGTTGTAGTATTTTTGAAGCTGTGCTTTTTCTCCTCAATGAATCTGACAATTTATTATTTATTTTTTTTGTGAGTACATTCCTATTCAAATCACTGACTTGCATTAACCTTTCGCACACAGCAATGATTGGACCTTGTAGCTTACAGCCCACTGATTTGCCATAACTGGTTAACTGAAACATTTATATAATTTTTAAATCTATCTATCTATCTATCTATCCTTTCTTTATATTTGTGTGTTTTTGTGTACGAGCTAGAGGCACACGCTGGCCATTTTCATTTGATGCATTAAAAAACATAGGCAGGGAATTTGCCTGGCTAAAATGAATTATAAAAGGATGTATCAAAAGTATTTCTGTTTTTTTTTTATAGTTTTCTTTTAAATCATATATCTAATATACACTATTATTATGATTTTACACCGTGAAAGTTTTTCACACCAGCGTTAGATAGTGGGCTTTCACCGGAGATTGAGTGACAGCTCGTCTACTTAGGTCACCTGGACTAAACTGAGTATTTTAGAAGATTTCAACTATGATGTAGTTTGAATGATCTCCATCCTTCCTCTGATTTCCAGTTCTTTCATTCCATTTTCCAATTCTTTTGGGAATGTCCAACTCGTACCAGATAGCATTGGTATCACCATCATTCTCAAGTTCCACAATTCTTTTTGTTCTCCGTTAAGGTCCAAGTATTTATTAATTTTTTTTTTTTCGTTTTCTTTTATTTTCACTCCGTTGTGCGCTAGAACGGCAAAATACAGTATACACTTCTCTTTGTTGATTAATTACCACTCGGTCTAGTCTTATGGTTGTGATTAGGAGATCCGTTTGTATCTCAACATCCCAGAGAATTTTATGTATCTCATTTTCTAGGACGGATTTTGGTTTGTATATTTACCATTTGGTAATATGATCAAATTTTAATCATTTGCACAACTCCCAGTTGATCACATATCCCACCCAGTCATACCTACTCTTATATTCCTTTTGTGCTAGTTTGCCGAATTCGCTAACTATGTGATTAGTCGTTTCATCTCTTTTTCTGCGTAAAATACACTTTCAATTCTGTTGTGTATTATCGATATTCGCTCAAATATAACTGATCCTTATGGCGTTGTTTTGTGCTGTTATTAGAAGAGATTCAGTTTTTCTCTTTTGAAATTTCCCGTTCATAGCCATGTCCATGTCTTCCCATGTGCAATCTCGTCAGTTTATCACTTGAAATCTCCACAGAGTTGTTTTCCTTCTCATTTGTGCAGGCTCAGTTGGCTGGGGCTGTAGAATACAACGACTGCAGAGGGGTAAGACTCCACCAACAAGTGTCCTGGATACGACACTAAACAATCTGATGGTGAGGCTACAGTAATACAGGAGCTTTTGGGAATGCGGAGTACCCTTTTATCAATGCCATTACTCCTGGGTCCACGCAGGCCCGGAGTGGTAGCACTTTATAGGGTCCTATCTATGGGTCAAATAGAACTAAACTGTGAAATTATGCTCAACTGAATTGTTTGAAATTAACTGTTTTTCCATTTGACTATACTTATACTAAAAAAAGGTAACAAGTCGCATACTCACCTTGAAATAGACTAGGCCGAGCGTACGATTGGCTGGTTTCAACAGCCAATCGAATGCTCGGTCTGGTCGGAGGGATTATTTATTTCGAGCCGTTCAAAGCCATATGTTTGTCAGAGCGTCCTATAGGGTAGTTGACTCAGAGTTTGATCATCTCTGAGGGGGTCGTTCTGGTGAGGGGAGTATGATGCTGCAAGACTCGAAACTCCCCAATGATTAAACATCACTGACGACACCTACTGGCGCCGAATTAAGCGTGTATATTCAAGGCTAAACTGAATTGTTTGAAACTTTTATCAAAATGACTTAATTCGGCGTTAAATGATCCGAAACGGGTTGATACGATGTAAAACAAAACAATCATTTAACCTATTTCTGTTTTCTATTTTTTGTTGTTTTTCTTTTTGTTTTCTCTGTTGTCATTGCTGTATTTGGTAGTTATGATTAATATTTCTTTGCTCTTTTTTTGTATATTTCTCGGGTCCTAGTAGAGATGCATCAACACAATGCTGAATGCAGACAAGTCTTTTTCACCCTTCATTTTTTGATACACAAAGTCTATCAATGTCATCTAAGCTTTTTGGGAACGTTTCATTTGCACCAATTACAGTTGGTATTATTGTCACTTTAATGTTCCATAGCTTTTTTTGAGCTCTCTGGGAAGGTTCATGTCGTTCACTACCTTTTCGTTTTCTTTGATTTTCACTTTGTGATCTGCTGAAACGGCAAAATCCACTAGATACAATTAGTACTAAGTCTGGTTGTCTGACCAGGATAAGGTGATTCGATTATATCTCAAAATCGCAAAGAATTTTATGCATCTTATTCTCTAGGACAGATTCTGGTTTGTGCATTTACCATTTGGTTGTATATTCAAATTTCAATCACTTGGAGAATTCCTGGTGGGTCACCTTTCTCACCTAGTCGTGCCAAGTCTTCTTTTGTTCTCATTTACTGCATTCGCTTACAATATGATTAACCATTTCATCTCTTTCTAAGCATCACCTACACTCGCTGTTCTGTTGCATATTATAAGTTTAATTGGTCCTTATGGCGTTGTTTTGTGCTGCTATTCGAAGAGATTCAGTTTTTCTCATGAGATTTCTCTTTCGTAACCAGATCTTCTCATGTGCAATCTCGTCAGTTTTTCGCTTGAAATCTTCATATAATTGTTTTTCTTCCCGTTTCTGTTTCCTAGTTTTTGTTGTTTTTTCGTCTG
This sequence comes from Sepioteuthis lessoniana, assembly GCA_963585895.1. NCBI lineage: Eukaryota > Metazoa > Mollusca > Cephalopoda > Myopsida > Loliginidae > Sepioteuthis > Sepioteuthis lessoniana. The sequence goes on from CAUZXS010000900.1 coordinate 79,813, forward strand.
CATGGACGTTATCAATGTTGTTACTGGTCGCTGTAAATAATCTTTCCTTGCACTTTTTAATGAAGATGTTCAATTCTTGCATTGATGCATTTGCACAATCCTCAATGTTGGCAAGTCCTCTTTCGTTGGCATGTTCATGTTTTTTCGAGTGAAATTATTATTATTATCATTATTTAATTCCTTTTCCAGTCTTTCACACCAGTGTTAGCTGATGGTTTCCCACAGGAATTTGAGTGACAACAAGTCGCCTCAAGTCTCCAGGACTCTTCTCAGTATTCTGGTCGATCTCAATAATGCTGTAGTTTGGACAGTATCCACCTGTCCCATTATTTCCAAGTCTTCTTGTCCTTGTACCAATTCTTTGGTGACTGTACCAAGAGCACCAATTACAATTGGTATAATCGTCACTTTCATGTTCCAGTTTTTTCAATTCTCTAGCAAGGTTAAGGTACTTATCCCTCTTTTTACATTCTTTCAATTTCACTCTGTGGTCTGCCAGGGCAGAAAAGTCCACAATGCTATAAGTTCTCTTTTTTTGTTGTTTATTATTATTATAAGATCTGGTCGAGATTTGATGATCCGATAATTTCTCAAAATCCCATCGGAGTTTATGCATCTCATTCTCCAGGATGGATTCTGGGTTGTGCATATACCATTTGTTCGTATGGTAAAACTTCAACTTCTTGCATATTTCCTAGTAGATCATCTTGCCCACCCAGTCGTGCCTTGTCTTATACTCTTTCTGTGCTAATTTGCTGCATTCGCTTATTATGTGATTGATTGTTTCGTTTCTTTCACCACATAACCTACATCTGCTGTTTTGTTACGTCTTATCTATTCTCGCTTTGATATGGTTTGTCCAAATGGCGTTGTTTGGTGCTGCTACTAGAAAAGATTCAATTTCTCTCTTAAGGTTTCCTTTTCTTAGCCACATTCACGTTTCCTCGTGTGAGATGTCGATTATTAGTCGCTTAAAACGTCTATAGAGTTGTTATTTTTTCACTTTTGTTTTCTGGTTATTGTCGTTCGGCTGGTCATCGTGTTATCAGTATCGTTTTTGGTTGCTGTAATCAGTTTTCCCCCACGCTTTTCTTTGTAGTCTTTGAGTCGTTGAATCGATGTGTCAACGCTGTCTTCAATGCTGTCAAGTCCTCTTTCACTCTTTCTTCTTGACACATATAGTCTGTCAACGTTATCTCTGGGATCCAATGCCTTATGCATAGTCATTAGTTTTCTTGTTCTCTGGTCCATTTGTTTAAATTCTTCTCTGGTTTACTTCAAGAATGGTCCCGAGTATCTTACGTTGATTTCTCTCAATCCTTCACCGAGTCTTTACCTGTGACAATTCCTCCCCCGCCCCCCCCCGTTACATCAACTTCTTCGAAACCATTTCAATCTTGGCTGGTAATCATCTAGTGGTTCCGATAGGGGTATCGCACATTTCTTTACGGCACAAGAAATACAATCAAGGGAGTAGGAGAAAAAGAACAAAGAACAAAGGAACAATAAGGTTTGGGTTAACTCAAGTGCAAGAGGGTTAAGTTGTGACACTCTGCATTCCTTTTAGACTAACGCTAGCGTGTATTTCTAGCGAAAATTCTACAAACCACGAGGAGTGCTGACTCATCTTGACTGGTCTTCCCTCATTGACTCTGGACTCTCTCTCATGCGACTGGTCTCTCAGATGTCCGGTGTCGACTCCCAACCGCCACTCTGCGTCTCCCGTCGCCAACTGCCTTCTCTGAGTTCCTTTGTCCAACTCCCTACTCGCGTTCTCTCCTTACTTCCGGTCGCGTCGAGATCTCGAGTCCAAACCCTTTGTCTGGTTTCGCGCCTAAATAGACAAAGGAATCGTCTGCTTGGCTGACCACCTACATAGTGTCACATACCCAAGACCTTTGAGTGAGTGAAAGTTGTAATTATATGCATTCTAAGTATTTATGTTTTTTGCCGCCTCTTTTGGGTGATATTTTCCAGTCACATTGATAGTATTCTCTTAAGAATATGAGTTGTTTCCCAAAGAGCAATTTTTGTATTTCTTATTGGCGGGCATTGCTTGATACATTGCTAATATGTTTATCGGTCTCTTTCTTGATCCTATCCAGGAGTCCCACAATTACAGGCTCGGTGGTAGTTTTAAGGTGCCACATTTTCTCAAGTTTATTTTTCCTGGTCTTTGTATTTACTTAATTTATTGTATTCTTTGACTGGTATGTTATTATCTGTTGTCACTGCAATATCACTCAGAAAGCATGTTTTTCTTTTATTGTCCGTGTTCGCCAATGGCCCGGAAGATCAGACTTCAAACTTTGGTCGAATCATACCAAAGCCTCAAAAAATGGTACTTGGTGCGGCCTTGCTTAACACTCAGCATTATAAGGTACGGATCAAGGGTAAAGTAAAGCAATTCAGGGAATGTTGTAGCGCCCTACTCTACACCTTGGTGTAGTATCTATCGAAAAGGGAGCCTTCGGGTCACACTCGACTATAGTCGCCAATCTTACTTTCACTTTACAATATCTTGTCTATTGCTCTTTATTTTTTTTTTATCATTTTGGATAGCAAAGCTCCAGAGAATAGTAGCTTTGGCATTTGTTATTGGTTCTGGGTGAGATGTTTAAACCCTCTTCACCGGCCAATATTCTATAATATCTCGATTCTTTACAATAAACATAATATCTTATTTTATCATACCTTTATATTCTATTGGTATTAAGATTGGGTAACCGGAAACAATTGATTAATTTTTTTTTTTGGTTTTTGTTCCAAACTTACATAATTGGTCTGATCCGTCTTTTTATAATGTTTGCTTGATAGTTTCTTGTTGATAGGCTTTGTGCTGCTATTATTAACCCCCCCTGTTTCCGTCTTCTATGTAGTACTTTTTAGATGTTGATTACTCTTTACTATATCTATATCAGCATTTCAATTCTTTGTGCGTTACACCCATGTAGGGATTTTTGTTCCCCCATGTATTTTAAATTGATTCTTTTTTGTATTTAATATTTAATATTTTTTGTATTTAATATTTAATATTGTATCTTTTGTTTCTCATGTGTGTCTATTAATAAATAACTTCCCTCAGGTTTTGAATTCTGCTTTTCCTTCTTGCAACTTGTCATATATATATATATATATATATATATATATATATATATATATATATATAATTGAAAAACTCTACAAACTGCCTTCTGGCTGTTATAAATTTATTTCAGCTGGCAACTTTACAAAAGAAACCAACTTCCTCAAATAACCATCTTACAATGGAGAGAAAAAATTTTTTTTTTACAAAGAACTCGTTTAAGATATATATATTGGCAGCATTTCTTTATTAATACAAATTTCGTTGAACATAATAGACATTTTCTGTCTACATATTTTCTTGTTGATCCGCTCATATTGCCGTATTGCTTTTATCGTATTCGGCGGGAATTGATTGATGTATTTTCCATAATTGTATATATCCCAAGTACTTTCTGCCCGACTTTGGGCCATTATTAGGGGAGGATCTATTACAAAAGTGATATAATTTTGCTTTGCATTACTACTATGTAAGAGCGTCTTTACCGTTGGAGTTTGTAGCGTTTGCTTTTAAATGGGTTTCTATAATTAGTGTCAGTAGCTAAAGACATTTAAGTACATTAGCACGGGTGTGAAAATTAATTCTGTTATGTGTCGGTTGCATGTTTCTAATATGTAGTGCTTCGAGAATCTATAGTTTTTGTTTGTTATTTTGATGTTTTAATATTGTTGTGTTGTCGGTGAGAATTTTTCGCAATTCTGTTGTTGGGTATGAATGTTTTTTTTAAATGCTGAGCTATTGAACTTGTATCAGAAAAGTGCATTGCAAGTCTCCTCGATAGGGTAGTTGAGGTTAAACAGACATATATATTATAAGCAATACCGGAATATGAACGGATCAACAAGAAAATATGTAGACAGAAAATATCTATTATGTTCAACGACATATATATATATATATATATATATGTGTGTGTGTGTGTGTGTGTGTGTGTGTCACAAGATAAACAATGTCAAGCTGTGATGAGCCCACTCAGTACTTAGATGGTGGCAACTTTGAGGTAGCAAGGCCTGTTCGTTAGAGTAAGTAAAGTTGCTCAACTATTTACCCAAAGCCAGGTGTAGATCAGAAGTGTTCATGGTATTTCAAATAACATTTGCTTAAAAACTTTTTAAAAGATTGGTAGAATTGAAATAGCCTTATTTATGATCCGAGAAACAGATAAAGAAACGGGAAAAAATATAGCGAGAATGAAAAAAAAAACTTATATTGAAAATACTTTATTAATCTGAAACAACAAAAACCCAAAAGAAGACGAAAATTAACGATAATTATATTGGTACACACGCATGCGCACACACTTACTCATTCCTAATTAAATAAAGAGTAAAATATGAGAGTTTATCATCGTCTGAAAACTATATAAACATTTATACATACATTTACATAAATCAATATATATAGAAACACACATGTATGTATTTATATTTTGTTGACATGAAATGGATTTATTCGTATATAATTCTAGAAAGACAAAAAATTAAGAGAAACAAATGAATTTACAAAAGAATGTTGACGTTAGAAAAGAGGAAGAAGAAAAAGAAAGATTCTTAGTTTTTCTTCTATGCAGTAAAAAGAGATTTGAATAATGTTATTCTTTTCCCAATGTACAATAAATTCTCTCTTACTTTGCATATTTTTATATTTACACGCTTCTATTGCCCCATAATTTACCGCCCATTAAAAAAAAAAAAAAAAAAAAAAGAAAAAAAAAAGAAACCGTTTTCATTTAGAGCCTTCAAAAATATCAAACAGTGAATTTCTCGCGCTGAAATGCATTGTGCAAAATATGTCCGAAACGTTAGATACAGAGAGGTACACAGCGATCGGAATTAAAATATGTAGTGAAAGCTGTAATCGCAAAGTAATAGGAGGATATACAATACTTATTGTCTTAGCTAGAACAGCTTTAATATTGAGAGCATATGTATGTGGCATCACAACGGTTGTGTTAAACCGTTGTAGATAAAAGCGAAGAGTCACTCTCTTCTTTTCTTTTCCAATATCCTCAGAAAATCTACCATTCTTATAATTCACAATTTCCAATTTGGCTGTGAGTACAGAAAGGAAAAGAAGAGAACTTTGTCATCTTGTTTGTCCAGATTTATATTGTTCCTCCCACCTAACAAATTGTTAGCTCCATCTCTCCGGTAATTTGATTAGCAATAACAAAGATGTTTTCTTCTATAGAGCAATGGACAAACAGATGTCTGAGTGCCCGTCCGCAGAAGAATAATGTTATATAGTTTTTTTTCTTGAGTACCGTTACACACTAAATGGACGGTTGTAACATTTCACGGCACAAATAGAAGTTTGCAATGCGACAGTGTTCAAATGAGTTTTGTTGGTACGGTCACAATAAACGTTTGTACTTCTACTAAGACAACGCACAGACATTTATATTACCACGTGTCGAACGCGTTTATGTGTGTAGCGCTACGTCTTAAGCTTCAGTCGGACTCGTCATTACCTCAACATGAGAAAAAGTGACGAACACACAAAAACGCCGTCTTGGTTCGCTAATACAAAAGTTTGTTCACTTCTACACCTTTTAGTAGTCATCAGGAAGAGAGAAACAGCGTATGAAAACTGAGTCGACCGCGTTAGCTAGACAAAGAGAAACAAAATGTCATCTTTTATTTTGAAGCCTTCTTCATTCGTTTATCGCCGTTACTCGTACCGCATCTCTGTCTCTACTCTCGTGGTTTTGTTCGTTTCTATGTCTCCAACTGTCTTAGTTCTTATTTGTTGGGATAACAACAATGCGGAGACCGTTTTTATGTACACGTAATTTATTTTACAACATGAACTTTACCTTTGCAACTTTTACTGGGAGTTGAGAGCACAGGTGGTACACAACCGTTCCTTTCAAACGTTCTTACACAACTGATTAAATTACGCCAAGGTTCTACATTTCTAGAACTTTTTGGTTATTTGACTGAGATTATCCAATCACAGCCAAGTTCTCAAATTGATTTCGATGAAGCGGGTAGGGCATTGTTTGTCAATTAAGCTGAGTTGAGTCACATTTTTTTCACGCGCTTAACGGCTTAGAACCTAATTCGAATTCTACACTAATTGCCAAAAATAAATTTCAACAATCTATTAGGTAACAGTGGGAAAAGTATGATATAAACTGCATCTGAAGCCCTGCGGAGTGTGGAGTCAGAACGTAGGACGAGTTTCGTGTAGTAATTTACGAAGGTCTTTACTTCGATTTAGCACAAGGCCAAATGAATGGGGCACCCAATGAGACTCGAACTCACTCGTGTAGGTTTGCTAGTCTAACTTGCTAACCATTACACCACCAGAGGTGCCCTAAGGACGAGTTTCGTGTAGGGCGTCCACTTTAATCAACAATAGAGAACAATATTGCGAGCGTTGAAGTAGTATACTGTGGTAGACGGTTCAAAATTCATGATGTAGTTGCCAAACTTGATCTTTCAAAGTCGATGCTCTAAGAAATCGACCAAGAGAAATTGAGATACCATAAAGCGTCATCATGTCAAATTTTTTTACGAAAAAACAAAAGTTCAAGCGTATAAGTTGATATGGTGTTGCGTTCTGGTTAGTGAACGCTTGTAATATTAAATAAAGGACAAACCACGATATGAGAGGAAATAGAGATAAATTCTCAGGAAAAAGTATATACAATAGAGAGACTATTAGAAGACAAGAACATAGGATTAGTGAATACAGAATAAAGATATACTCCAACGATAGTATTGGCTTCCGTTATTACGGTAACTAGTAAGGTGATCTAGTGCGATCTCCAATCTCCAACGCTCTAATACTATTCCTATCAGGAGCTGCTCTTCACCTTCTAGTCTGCCCTGGTATTCGTAGCTACTGCTATATATGGCAGATGGACTAGTTCATTGTGTGGAAAAAGATGGGTGATACGCAACATATCGTTAGGACATTTCATTGCATCTGCCGTTATTCCTTGATTTGGCTGATTTTCATGTTTGGGCCCTTCAAACGACATTTATCAATTTGTATAGAAGTGAAAGAAGCGCATTGTGTCACATTTTACGAGGAAGGTATTTATGCGCGCATGCAACGATGGGACTATTCGATGGTGTCTCCATGGAGAAGTAGTATACTTGTGCTGATAACATTAGTAACATGTTTTATTGGAATAGTAATAAATTAATTTGATTAGTAAATGTTTGGGACTTACCTTTACAGCAAAGTTTATTTCATAGACATTTGAAAAGGGCTATATGGCAGGATTTCGTCATTCACGGTTTCAAAATTCCCAACGCAGATGATATTTAATCACTTATACTAGTTATATATACCCGTTTTCACTCGGAAATCGATACTTAACTTTACAAACTTTAATGCAGTGGTTAATAAAATATTTTCTGTTATTAAGTTTAAGGCGAACACTAGCACTGCCACTACGCTATTGATATTTTGTGCGTAGCGTTACTTTACTATACACAAGAAGCCCATAAGAGGAGAGAGAGGACTCATCTTCCTCCTTTAATAAATGTATTTGACTTATGTTGTAAAGCAACATTTAAAAGGACAAAGATATAAAAAAGTAAAATATTTAATTAAGTTTCACAAAAAATTAGTTATCCCCCCCAAAAAAAAAATGAAAAATATATTGTAATTGAATAAGCAAATCATGGTATAAGAATAAATAAGACCAAATCTTTTCAACTGTCAATTAACGAAGGAAAAATTAGTCATTTAAAAATTTCCCCTCTTGATCGGACTACTTTGAATTTGAAGACTTTGATAGCATTTAAATTGGTTTGGTTTAGTTTTATGGCATATCAACCATTGTTGATTATCTAAAGCCAAATCCATTTTTATACATATAAAGAGTTCAGTTTCGTATAAGTACACAGTTTAAATGTGAAAACAGTTCTATTTCAAACAATTCAGTTTAGCATAAGTACACAGTTTAGTTTTATTTGACCTATAAATAGGACCCTTTCAGGTGCTACCACTCCAGGCCAGAGTAGACCTGGAAGTGATAGCAACAAAAGGAGTATTCCGCATTCCCCAAAGCTCCAGCATTACTGGAGCCTCACCTTCAAATTGCTTAGTGTCATAAACAGGACACTCGTTGTGGGGGTCTTACCTCTATGAAGAGAATCAGTCGGTGTATTCTGCAGTCCCAGCCGACTGGGTCAAGCATTTAAATAGAATAATTTTATATTTTTTAACTACTACTACGACAACTACTTTATTCCTTGCGATTTTTTCAGACCAGTTTCAACTGGTAGTTTTTCTTTGCAGTCGGAGGAGGGACATCAAATCTTCTCAAGTCTCCAGGACACTTTTTATTATCTTAACTGATTTGAGTCGTGCCATATTCTGAGAGACTTAAATTCATCCCCTAATTCTTGGGGACTGTTCCAAGGTTCCCAATATTATCATTTTACTCTTTTGAGAGTTTTCACATTAGCGTTAGCTGATGTGTTCTCACTAGAGTTTGAGTGATAGCAAGTCTCCTCAAGGCTCCAGGACTCTCCTCAGTATTCTGGCTGATTTCAACAATGCTGTAGTGGGGATGGTCTCTATTCGTCATCTTATTTCCGTCCCTGTACCAATCCTTTGCTGACTGTACCGGGATAACTTTGTGCGTCTCATTTTCAACGATGGATTCCGAGTTGTGCATATGTCACTTGTTCGTATGGTCAAATTTAAACTTCTTGCACAATTCCTAGTGGATCACCTTTTCCACCCAGTCGTGTCTAGTTTTATACACTTTTTGTGCAAATTTACTGCATTCGCTTATTATGTGTTTGATCGCTTCCTCTTTGTCACCACAAAAATTACATTTCCTATTTCATTGCGTCTTGTCTATTCTTGCTTTGACTTGATAAGTCATTATGGCGTTATTTTGTACTGCTTTCAGAAGAGATTCAGTTTCTTTCTTCAGTTTTCCTTTTCTTAGCTATGTCCAAATTTTCTAGTGTGATATTCGTCTGTTGCTTAAAATATCCATAAAGTTGTTTTCTTCCCATTTTTTTTCTGGTTATTTTTGTTCAGTTGATGCCTGTGTTTTATGTATTGTTTCTAGTATTTGTAATCACTCTTCTGTGCTTTTTATCCAGTGTTCGAGTCGTTGTATCGATGCATCGACGCCATCTTGAATGGTGGCAATTCATATTTCTCCTCCTTTCCTTGACACATATAGTCTATATCATCTCAGGGATGTAAGGTCTTATGCATCGTTACGAGTTTTCTTGTTCTTTGGTCCAATTGTTGATGTTCCTCTCTCGTCCACTTTCAGAATGGTCCTGAATATCTTATTCATTCATTTATTATTATTATTTTTACTCATTAGGGTTTTCCCCATCAGCGTAAGCTGATGGTCTTTCACTGGATTGAGTGACAGCAAGTCTCCTCAAGTCTCCAGAACTCTTCTGAGTATTCTGGCCGTTTTCAATAATGCTGTTGTTTGGATGGTCTCTACCAATCACAAGTGGTATAATTGTCACCTTCATATTCCATAGTTTTTTCAATTCTCTAGCAAGGTAGAGATACTTATCTCTCTTTTCACATTCTTTCGGTTTTATTCTGTGGTAAAGTCGACAATTTTGCAGATTTTCTTTTTTTGTTGTTCATTATTATAAGGTCAGGTCTTCTGGCCGAGATTAGGTGATCTGTTTGTATATCAAAGTCCCATAGGAGTTTGTGTGTCATTTTCTAGGACAGGTGCTGGGTTGTGCATATACCATTTGTTGGCATGGTCAAATTTAAATTTCTTGCACATTTCCCAGTGGATCCCCTTGCCCACCCAGTCGTGTCTTGCCTTGTACTCCTTCTGTGCCAATTTGCTGCATTCGCTTATTATGTGATTGATGGTTTCATCTTTGTCACCGCATAGTCTACATTTGCAATTTTGTTGCGTCTTATCTATCCTCGCTTTGATATGATTGGTTCTTATGGCGCTGTTTTGTGCTGCCATTTGGAGAGATTCTGTTTCTCTCTTAAAGTTTCCTTTTCTTAGCCATTTCCAGGTTTTGTCGTGTGAGATGTTGTTTATTAGTCGTTTAAAACGCCCTTAATGTTGTTTTCCTTCCCATTTTTTCCCCTAGTTTTTGTCATTCTGTTATCTATCGTGTTGTCAGTATTGTTTCGGATGGCCATAATCAGTCCTCTTCCGTGTTTTTCTATGTAGTCTTCGAGTCGTTGTATGGATGTGTCAACGCTGTCTTCGATGCTGGCAAGTCCTCTTCCTCCCTCTTTTCTTGGTACATATAGGCGGTCAACGTCGTCTCTGGGATGTAATGTCATGTGCATGGTCATTAGTCTTCGAGTTTTTTGGCCCATTTGTCGAAGCTCCTCTCTGGTCCACTTGAGAAAGGGTACCGGGTATCAAACGAGGGGTACTGCCCAAGTATTCATTCCTTTGATAAGGTTTCTGCTGGAGAGCTTTGTCTCGAGTAGTTTTCTAGTTCTCCTGAGATATTCTTTTCGAATTTTGTTTTTCATTTTGACTTGTTTGATGGTGTCTGCCCCCAAGATTCCTAAGTATTTGTAGGTCTCATTTTCTGCGAGCGTTCTGATATTATTATTATTATTATTATTATACTCCTTCAAAGATTTTTCTACCAGTTTTAGTTGGTGGTCTTTCACTGGAATCTGAGAGACCGCAAGACTCTTAAGGTCTCCAAGACTCTTCTGAATATTCTAGCTGATCTTAACAATGCTGTGGTCTTGTTGGTCTCCATTCTTCATCTGATCTACAAATTTTTAAAAACCTCTGTGGACTGTTCCAAGTTCACCAAATACAGTCGGTATAACCGTCAACCTCATGTTTCACTGCTTTTCAGTTCTTGGACAAACACAAAGTATTTCTCTATCTTTTCACTTTCTTTTATTTCCCCTCTGTGGTCCGCTTTAAAGACAAATTTCACAAGATAAGTTCTTCTTCGCTCTTAATTCGCAGTAAGTCTGGTCATCTATTAGTATTTGGGATTCAGTTCGTTTCTCAAAATTCCAAAAAGTATTATTCGCCATTTTCTTGGATGGATTCTGGTTTGAACAAATACAATTTTGTGGAATGGTAAAATTTTAGTGTCTTGAACAATTCTCAGTGGATCACTTTTCCCACCCAGCGTGTCTACTCTTCTACTTTTCTTTGATGCATTCACTTATTATTTGATTAATCATTTCGTCATTGTCACCACGAAACATATACTTGTAATTGTCGATTTTTGCTTTAATATAATTGGTCCTTATGGCGTTATTTTTTACTGCAATTAGAAGAGATTCAGTTTCTCTCAAGAGATTTCCTTTTCGTAACCATGTTCAAGTCATCTCGTCTGCAATCTTCCTAGTCTGTCGTTTTTCTTCACATTTTTGCTTCCTAGTTTTGTTGATTTTCTGTTTTTCCTCTGTGTTTCCATTTTGCCCAATCGGTTTGGGCTGTAGAATACACCGACTGAATCTCCGCAGAGGGGTAAGACCCCCCCAATAAGTGTCCTGGATATGACACTAAACTATCTGATAGTGAGGTTCCAGTAATGCTGGAGCATTGGGAAATGAACAGCACATCTTCATTGCCATCGCTCCCACGACCACTCGGACCCGGAGTCGTAGCACTTGATAGGGTCCTATCTATCCGTCAAATAAAACTAAACTTTATTCTTATGCTAAATTGAAGTGTTTAAAATAAAACTATTTTGACATTTAAACTTGTACTAATGCGAAACTGAATTGTTCGAAACAGAACTTTTTTGACATTCAACTGTGAAAACAAAAGCTATACGTATAACTGAATTGTTTGAAATAGAACTGTTTATATATATATAAAATGGATTTGGCTTTGATAACCTACAATGGTTGATGTGCCATAAAACCAAAACAAACCAAACATTTGTTACCATTGCTGTCATGGTGGCTATTATCAGTGTTTCTAAGCTCTTTAAGTGTCTTTCTCTTGATGCATCTACGTAATCCTCCATGCGAGCGAGTACTTTTCCTCCTTCTTTTTTGGACACATATAGTCTGTCTACATCATTTTAGGTGTAAAGCCTTGTGAATCATCGACAATTTTCTTGTCATTTGATCCATGTGTCTGAGTTCCTCCTTTGTCGATTTTAAAAATGGCTAAATATTCTTACAAGAGGGACTTATTCCTTTCTTGAGATTTCTGCTGCAGAGTTTGATTTCGAGAAGTTTTCTGACGAACTTTTTCCCGGAATTTTTCTTTCAGCTCTATTTAATGGCGTCCACTTCCAATATTCCTAACTACTTGTAATTTTCTTTCAAGTGTTCCCATAGGAGTTTATGCGTCTCATTCTCTTGGACAGATTCTGGGTTGTGCATATACCATTTGCTCGTATGGTCAAATCTAAATCTTTTGCTTACCCAGTCGTGCCTAGTCTTATAATCCTTTTGTGCTAATTTGTTGCATTCGCTTATTATGCAATTTGTGGTTTCTTCTCTGTCACTACATAACACTATTTGATTTTCAGCTTTACTTTTGTTTTCTGACAATTCCTACCCAAGACCTTGCCTGTGGGAAGGTAGTGATTATATGTGTTCGATGTATTTATATTTTTCCTGCCTCTTTTGGATGATATTTTTCAATCTCATTGATAAGGGTGAGTACAATCTTGCAAAGTATGATTTTTATTTTTATTTTGGGAAAGCCAGCTACTTTGTTAATGCGTTTATCTGTCCCTTTCTTGATCCCAAAAAGTTTTACTATTACTGGTTCGGTGGTAGTTGTAAAGTGCTACATTTTCTCAGTTTCTATTTCCACACCTTTGTATTTACTTTGAGTGATATGTTATTATCCGTTGTCACCGACGTATCAATTAGAAGGCATGTTTTTTTTTCTTTTAAAGTACATAGTTCTGGTCTTTTGCGCTTTATTTTAAAATCAGTTTGGATTTCAAAAAGTAGAGAATAGTACCTTTTTTGGTTTTTGTTATTGGTTATGATTAATGTTTAGATCCTTTTTCTCATTTTAGTAGTCCATAGTATTTCCGTATTTCCTAATGAAAATAATATCCTGTTTTATCATGCCTTTCTTTATATCCAGTCAGTATTGTTGTATTGCTAGAGCAGAGAAAGACAACAACGCTGATGTATAAAGATATAATCTGCTTGTTTTCTTTTTCGTTAATTACCCGAAACGTACGTATGGGGTTGAGTGAGTGAGTGAATGAGAGAGAGAGAGAGAGAGAGAGAGAGAGAGAGTCGGAGAAGGCCGCGGTGCATACCCACAGGTGCGACGGTGCGGTTTTTCTGTGAAAGGTCTTGGCCTGGTTTGTATAATTTTCCGGACGCCCACGCAATCCTCGTGGTCACATCTCTTATCTACGCATTGCACGTGGACACGCCCCCTTCTGCCATGCCACCCACACATTATACGTGGCATTTCCGCCGGTCTCCGCTGGGGCACCAGTGGACTGTTTACTTTAGGAAACAGGTATACTTCCTCTTGTTTTTCTGCTTCCAGCGTCCGATCCTTCTAGCATGCCACACACGCTATTTATGGGACATTTCCGCTGGGGCATCTGCACCCTGTTTACTTTCGACAACCGGTGCATATCCTGTAATACAACCCATGCAATTTACGTGGCAAGTCAATATTCAATATTTTTTGTTATAGTAATAACAGTGTTTAATAATTTTTAGGAATTAAAGATTCTTACCTTTCCCAAGGTTATTACTCCGAAAGGGAACGTAATAGCACGTCTGGAGTTCGAACTCACTTACTACGCTGTCACAGTCCAGCATGTTAACCACAACGCCACCAGCATTCGATGTTTTTCTCAGTCACAAATTATACTTTTTATTTTGTCGTTAAGAGTGGATTGTTCACATTTCACTATCCCTTTCTCTATCTTCCAAGTTTATAACCTCTTGAGATGCGATGTGTCTTTTCTCTTAACTCGACTTTAAAAAATGTACAACCAGATTTAGCTCTTGAATCCACTACCACTTGTTAAATTGATCCTCTACAACAAATTGTCTAATATTTTTGAAAACTAGAGTCTACATTGGCGATAGTCTCAAAACAAAAACAAAAAAAAAAATGATAATAAACTCAAACCTCACGTGGTGCCCACAGCCAATCACGAGCTACCATTCGATTCGAGCAGTTTCTTACGCGGCTCAGGCTTTTGTCTCACAGGGTATTGAAATTTTGAACATTCCCTGTGAACTACGTTCTCTATAGCCTGGTGCCGAGGGTGTTGGTTGAAGTCATTATATAACTCATACCCTGGTAAGTTGATACACTTTAGCAAGCGCATTTACAACAAACAAAATAATATAAGTACAACACTTAAAGGACATTCACTTTGCTATGTCTTATTTTGCGGGAAATAAAAATAATGACTGATAAGCCGAAAGACATTTTTATTTACAATGTGAACATTCAGGCTTCATAAAATATTCCTAGATTAAATTATCTAAGTTTAATCTATTTTGTTTTGTTTTTCGCCACTCTCTATTCTTTTCTTTTATGGAATAGGAAAACAAGTTACAATGTCATTCAGTAATTCTTTTCCTCACTATTAGGTTATTCCATAATTTTTGCCTCTATATGAGTTATGAAAAATTATAGCATGAATGATTTAAGCTGGTTTGTTTTAAGTACATTTCATGAGACCAGAATGTTAAGCTATTAAATAAAAATATTTTGTCTCTTGTTATTTTGTGAAACGTTGTGGAAATAACAATAAAGATGAAGATAATAGTCCGAAAACCCTTAATGATAAAAATTTTGTGTCTTCTCTGTTATTAGTTTATTTACTGCTAAACTTAAAAAAACACTAAATAAACATTTTCCTAGTATACTAATTGCATAATTTTTGAGCAGCGAGAGAATATATATATATATATATATATATATATATATATATATATATATCATATTTACCACCCCTCCGCTCGGGAAGGATACGACACAAGGTCAATTTTTTAAGCGGAGTTTAACAGGTTGAATTCAGAGTTTTCCTTCTCCTAGACTAGTTGCCTCACCAAGGCTGAAGAACCTAGTCTGCCCTACTATTTACTCATAGGTGGAGGGAGAATAATTGGCTTCATACCTTTCCCAAGGGTATTAGTGCTATGTGAAATGCAATCAGTCTCGTCCAGGATTTGAACTCGT
>CAUZXS010000900.1:107500-109169 GCA_963585895.1 Sepioteuthis lessoniana
TTTATCAGGATACACTTCAGTGCGTACACTCACATGTAGATTATTTTTATTTATAGAGTCGTGAGTGTTTTAACTCTGTATATATATATATATATATATATATATATATATATATACATATATATATATATATATATATATATAATATATATATATATATATATATATATATACTTGCGTGAGTGCGAGTGTGTGTGTGCAGGCCCCTGTGTGTGCAGAAATATATATTCTTTCAGTGTAAATTATATGACTATTCTCTCTGTCTCTTTATCTCTGTGTCAAACACACACACACACACACACACACACACACACACACACACACACACACACACACACACACACACACACATAGATATATATGTTGTAAGAGCATCCCTTAGTCCCCTGATATGGGTTAAATAGTATAACTACAGTTCTTCTATGACGATGGCTTTAAATAACGCACGAAGGTTAATATGCCATTAAACAAAGGAACCAAACCAACCAAACCCTTTTCCCGGTCAACTCTTGGTATCCTTAGCTGTTGTAATTAAGGATTACATACGCGTCAACACATGAGTATTTGATTGCGGCTGTTATTTGCTATATGATATTTCGTCGGGCGTTCATTAAAAAAAGTATTATTTGACAAATGTATTCACTAATTCTCGTTTGATTTGAATTGTCTAGAAATCGACCCCCCCATATATATATATATATATATATATATATATATATATATATATATATATATATATAATTTTTTATTTACATATCTATTCTATAACTTTTACGGTGTGAAAAACCCATAAGATATTACAATTTGTAAATAAAAAATATAACACAAACTGATATTTGAGAATAATTAATAAAAAAAGACAACAGTAAAAACATTCGTACTGCTTAAAAATAATCAACCAGCACCGTGTGTGGGTCGGAATTTTAGTAAATTAATTTTTTTAATTTTAAAAATCTAAATACATTTCAACTTAAAACTCCAGATTTAATACTAATTTAGGAAAGTTCAACTTTCTTTAATGACCTTAAATTATTGCTCTGTAATGTCAGTTACATTGAGTTCTTTAGCAGGAAATTTAAATGTTCACTGTTGAATGTTTTTTGTCCTGATGGAATTACTCCCAACTCCGGTTTAACTGGGCCGAATTATACCTATATATATATATATATATATATATATATATATATATATATATATATATATATATATATATATATATACGCACACACACAGTAGTATGACATAGAGTTAGCTTCACGTGTTAATAACATTTGAAATTTAAGACTTAACAATTTAAACATTTGATTTTTTTTTCGAATGAGTCTTTAAAGCAGGAAGATGAGTCAAAAAAGTAATTAACCTTTAAATATTAATTATTTCAATAAGTAGTTAGGGGTTAAGATAAGCATTGGGATGCTTTATTTTATTGTTGAGTCCATTTCAAGACGAAATATCCATTTATTTTGATTGGTTTCTAGGACTGATGTGTGTGTGTGTGTGTGTGTGTACATGTGTGCTTGTGTGCGTGTGTTGGTTGGTGCTTTATGGCCTATCAACCCTCGTGGATTTTTCACTGCCAGTATATATATATATATATATATATATATATATATATATATATGCGTGTGTGTGTGTGTGTGTGTGATAGACTCTCCTGTAAGTCTCGACA
>CAUZXS010000901.1:0-2500 GCA_963585895.1 Sepioteuthis lessoniana
AATATCGATCATTTTAGTTTATTTAATGCCAAATGCTTTTTGATACATATGAACAGTTCTATTTCGAACAATTCGGTTTAGCATTAGTACACATTTTATTAGAAAAAGATTACATCAAAATTTTCAAAGACGATATGAGAGAAACATAGCGTCTATAAAAATTTACATTTCATAACACAATCTTTTTTAAATATTTTTCTGTATCGATTCAAATCATTATTTTAAATTCATAATTCCCACCTTGAAGATGACTTAAAATACTTTCTACCTGAAATTTTGGCAATTTGATATCTTTGATAATTTCCTAGAAACGCGTCAGTGGATTGAAACAAATATTTAGTAATAAATTTTTCTCATCCAATTATATGTAATTTTCTTTCCGTTTTCTTCTTTTTACAACATATATATGAGGATCATTAGATAAGTTTCCAGACTTTTTTCGTATGAGCACTTTTATTGATAGTACATACATGAAACTCTAGTCCCATTCGAAGTAATCTCCTCTGGCAGCAATGCACTTGTACTGTTCCAACAACTTCTGGAAGGCCCCATAGAAGTCCTCTTGTGTCAATGACCTTCGTCACAGCCTCTTTCATCTCCTCAATTGTCTCATAACAACAACCTCTGAGTTAGGGAATAACCAAAAGTCACAGGGAGCAACGTCTGGACTATAGGAATCTCTTCCTCAACTCCCTTAAAACCTCAACATAGTAACCCTAACCCTTTGGCCAATCAACACTGGTGTTCTGACTTCATTACTCCTCCCACACCTCTAATCATCCCTCACAGACTCCCTGCCTTCCTTGAATCTCTTATGCCACTCAAAAACTCATGCTCAATTAATGCAAGATGGTCGAAAAGCAGTCTGAAGCATTCCATACGTTTCTGTGGCATTTTTTCCAAGTTTAAAACAGAATTTTACTGCATATCATTTTTCTAAAGTGTCCTCACGTCCAGCTTGCATTTTTGAAATTCACCAGCTGTGACAATCAGGCTTTAGTAGGGTGTATTCCAATTGCTGCTAGAGCTGTTTATTTGAGCATGAAATCATAAAAATTGGTCAGTCATCTCATAAGATGTATAGCAATAACATACTGAATTTTCTAGAGTCTACAACAATTTTAAATGCCTGTACAAAAAATGGCTGGAAACTTATTGAATGCACCACATATATTCTTAAACTAAAATCCATACAAATGCTGCATTACACAACACCTACATCGCAAGAAATGTGAAATGGCTCACGTTAGTGAGGTATATGAAAGGAACACTGAATTCAAATCAAATGGGATTTTTTCCAAGCTGTGTATTGTCAGAACTATTGTATGGTTGCAGCAACTGAGTTCTAAGAAAATACTTAGAGAATAAAGTAGAGGGGCACTACAAAAGAATGCTCTGTGCAATTTGGAACAAATCCTACAAACAGCACCCCCATAAAACAGCAGCTCTATGGCCACTTACCACAAATCTCACAAACCATCCAAGTAAGACATAAAAGACATAAGATTATATTTTCAAATTCTTAAGAACAACATGAACTCTGTGACCTCCTAAAGTAAAGTTGGCGACGTTAGTGGAGGGTGACCCGAGGGCTCCCTTTTCAATAGCTACTACATCAAGGTGTAGGGGAGGGTGCTACTCCTTTCCCTGGATTGCTCCACTTTACCCTTGATCCGTACCTTATAATGCTGAGTGTTAAGCAAGGAGGCATCAAGTACCATTTTTTGAGTCTTTGGTATGACTTGACCTGGGATTGAACCCAGGTCTCCCGGGCCATTGGCGAACACTCTGGTATTATGAACTGTGACCTTCTAATGTTATATAATTAAGGAATGATTTTTTTATTTGAATCATTTTTCATTAATTATATTCTATCATTCAGTTTGGTTGGGCTTTGAACTCTTCGGGTTAAGAGTTCAGGTGCATAGCCATTGGGTAGAGTTTTACACTAGCATGCAAAGGACATGACAATCATCATTGTCATAATAAACCCCAGACCATGTAGGCAGAGAATTGAGTCTCTGCCATTAGGGCAGAGAGTTGAGTTCTCTACCGTTGAAAGATGTAGTTGGGTTTTTCGGATCTCTAAGGACAGAGATCTTAAACATCACAAGATGCTCTGCGCGTTGGGGAGGGTTAGAATAGTAAGAATTGTGTCTCTCGCCTCGTGTCGAAGTATTGAAGTCAGAATTAATAAACCGTTCATACCAGAACAACAGAGTCTGCCTGTTTTCGCCTGATTTTGTATCCGTATATGTAAGGCTGTACAACACTAATATCCTCAGTTAATTTCATGTGCCCTCTCTATAAGTAATGTGACATGGCTCACCTAAATAGGTTCCTACGGCTCCCAGGTTGAGAATCAATTGCTTAGAGCACCCAATATCATTGCTCAATACCAAACTGGGGTAATGGTTATCATCATAAGACATGAACTCGGTGATATGAGTTCAAATCCTGGATGAAGCTGACAGCATTTCACAGAGCACTGATACTCTTG
>CAUZXS010000901.1:7500-35000 GCA_963585895.1 Sepioteuthis lessoniana
GTATGAATCCAACTACACTCTATCCAGCTATGGGGTAAATAGTAGGACAGAATGGGCTCTTTAACCCTGGTATGACAACTAGTCTAGGAGAAGGAAAACTCTGAATTCAAACCAGTTAAACTCCTCTTAAAATAGTGACCTTGTGTCACATCCTGCTCATGTAAAGAGGGGTAAACACACAAGTAAATGTGAATATTTCCAAACAGGCATTGACAAATAGAATTAATAAAACGTAAACTATACTACACCTAAAATAAGCACAAAAAATAAAAATTACCATTTTTTTTTTCTAATTTTTTTTAGAACTCCCAACACAATTAAAACTCCTAACACAATTTTCAGCCATGCACCCAAAGATAAGGAGAAACACAAAGATGTCGGTCAGTACCAATTCACTGCAGCTACTTAATCGTGTACACATGAAATCTCAATTGTATAAAGGTCTGAGCATTTAAAGGTCTGAACACTGTTTGAAACAGGAAATTCCTCCTTTTTGAAACTGGTTCCATTATGGAAATCTCTAATGACAATAATTAAAATAACGGTAATTAAAAAAAGTTTTTGAAAGAGAGAGGAAGCAAATCATGGGTTCATGCATTTGTACTAGGATGACCCAACTTTTAGGTCCGTACTTCTTTCTTCGTCTATTTCCCTGCTGTGAAATGACACAAAATTTCTTCAGATTTTTCTTTATGAGATTTCAAAGAGAAATACTCTGTCCATTACCCATGACCCTCCTTGTGTTTGCAATGAAAAAAAAAAATATAAATTCTATCAGGAAATAATTTAGCCATTTTATATGTAAAAAAAAAAAAAAAAAAAAAAAAAAAAATTATTATCAAAAAACGCCTACTTGATTCACTTCCAAATATTAAATTGTTTGGAAAATACAGTCAGATTTCAGTATAAACTTTTAAAGTTCAGTTTCAACATTACTTTAATAAATGTATAAAAAACAGGGGTATAATTAATAGTAGATGTATAAAAAAAGTAGATGTATAAGAAATTTATATTCCTTATAATTAAACTGTCCTCTTTGTTAATTTTCCATCACGTCTTTTTGAATTTGATTTTGAAAGTGCTGTATCGTTGTAAGGAAGAGATACACAGTGAAATAAAGAGTTAATTATTTACTAACTGAAGTGGTACAGTCCAACAAATATTATAAGTCTCGTACTATTGGTGTTACGTCCGAAGTTGGTCTTACAACTGACCAAGATCTTTCAGTAATCCCGTGTTTAAGCAACACGTCTTTTATTCCTCCGAGATACCGGAAGTCATATAGTACGAGCCACTATACAACAGAAAGTTATATGCCCTTAATCATAAACATGAAAAAAAAACTTGTACTTTTCAAGCTTGGTCATAATTTTGCTTCATGACAATGCTCGGCTACATGTTGCCAAGATGACAGTGGTTGGCCACATGTGGGCAACATGACAGTGGTCGGCCACATGTTGCCAAGATGACACTGCAAAAGCTCACTGACTTGGGATATGAAACTTTACCACATCCACCATATTCCCTTGATCTCTCACCAACCAACAACCACTGTTTTGGAGGTGCCTGTATTGTAATGGCTATCATCATAGGAAATGGACATGGCGACACAAGTTCGAATCCTGGACGAAGCTGATTGCATTTCACATAGCACTAATACCTTTGGGAAAGATATGAATCCAATTATTCTCCCTCTAGCTATGAGTAAATAGTTGAACAGACTGGGTTCTTCCACCTTGGTTAGGCAACCAGTCTAGTAGAAGGAAAACTCTGAATTCAAACCTGTTAAACTCTGCTTAAAATTGACCTTGTGTCACATCCTGCCTGTGTGGAGGGGTTGGTAGATATAAACAACCATTTTTTCAAGCTTCTGGACACTTTTTTATGCCTCCAAAACATTTTGCTCCGAAGAAGTAGAAATTGCATTTAAAGATTTCTTGGCAACAAAATATTTAGAATTTTATTATACAGGCACAAACAAGCTGGCTAATCAATGGCTAAAATACACAGATTGATTATATTTTGACAGATGTTTAAATTCTTTAATCCAGAAATAAAATTTTATTCAAACATAGGATATAATTTTCCGAAATATCTCATACTTTACTTGTGACTTCTCACACTCATCTTAACATCCCTTCCACTTCTTAAAAAAAATTGGAAAGCCCTCTTTAGGGATCACCAGCTGTTTACTTCTCCATAATCTCACCCACAGTCTGAAATTGTTTTTTCAATAATTAGTTAGAAGTCATTGGAGGTAAAATCTAGAGTGGCAAAGCGGAAAGTTCTATGTGATGCAGTTTTAACTTTGGCGATATAGTGGTTTCGTTTGCTTGGGTTTTGTGGCATATTAACCTTTGTATTATACCTTATATGAGGTGTCTTCCAAAGTTTTTGAAATTTAAGGCTTTAGAAGTCCCTGACGGGACGTTACGTGCGAAAAAAAGGAACCATCCCTGCGAAAAGAAAAGATTCACTCTCACTTCATCGGGACCTTTCAGATTGAAAGGACTTTCTTCCACTCGACTGCTAACAAGGTAACGCGCTGTTTTGCCAAGTCCCTAGAGCTTCCTATGCGGGTTGTGTCTGCTGCTAGCAAGCCAACACCCTGAAGCAAATAACATGAAAACACCACTGGACATGAGCACACTGAATTTGGACTTCTTAACCACTGGAGACGACAAATATATTTCAATGCCTGATTTGGGAGAAACAAATGTTCTCAAATCGTCCAGGAAGACATTCCTGGCCACAGAGTAGCCACGTGAAAAATCCCAAATGAAATAAAGTTGAAATTGAACAGATGTCTTCTCTCACCTCCTCTCTTCCTTCCTTTGCAGCCTTTGTAGCAGAAAGAAACTTGTATTTTTGTTTGGCGCATAATTTAATATGACCGTTAGAGTCACCAAACATTTCCACCATATCAGGATGACCTGTCCTATTCAGCCTGAACCATATTTCCTAGCAGCACCAAAAATTGAAGAAAGCCCGCGAAACTCTCTCTCCCTCAGAAATCCTCAATGGGAACGGACGTCTATTCCTCTGCTCCTGAATCATACACTATGAGGAGAGCCATCTAGTTTATGGACCCATTGTGTCTATTCTTCTAGACCAAGGGTTCCTATTTGAAAATGAATTGGATGATACTCTATAACAGCTTCCTTCCTTCTTTACTCCCTATGAGACTCGCAGCATACCATTGTAAACCCCTTACTTCATGCTGCCATTAAAACCTTCATTTAAAACCTAATGACGTCTTCGTTCTTCTTCAACCACCTTTATTTTCCATTAACATTTAGCGAGGGGATAACAACCAACGAAATACCAATGCTACCAACGCAACCAATGTGATACCAACATAACCAACTTAAACCTAAAACCTATCAATAATATTAATAATAATGCCTGTGGTGTAATGATTATTGTCGTAGGAAATGGTCAGGGCGACACGAGTTCAAATCCTGGACGAGACTGATTGCATTTTACATAGCACTTGGGAAAGGTATGAATCCAATTATTCTCCCTCCAGCTATGGGTAAATAGTAGGGTAGACTAGGTTCTTCAGCCTTGGTTAGGTAACTAGTCTAGGAGAAGGAAAACTGAATTCAAACTTGTTAAACTTCGTTTAAAAATTGGCCTTGTGTCATATCCTGCCCCAAGCAAAGGGGTTGGTAAATATGATAATAATAATAATAATAATAATAATATCATTAATATTGATAATATTGATGAAAATAATAATAATAATAATAATAATAAGATCATTAATATTGATAATATTGATGAAAATAATAATAATAATAATAATAATAATAATAATAAGATCATTAATATTGATAATATTGATGAAAATAATAATAATAATAATAATAATAATAATAATAAGATCATTAATATTGATAATATTGATGAAAATAATAATAATAATAATAATAATAATAATAATAATAATAATAATAATAATAAGATCATTAATATTGATAATATTGATGAAAATAATAATAATAATAATAATAATAATAAGATCATTAATATTGATAATATTGATGAAAATAATAATAATAATAATAATAATAAGATCATTAATATTGATAATATTGATGAAAATAATAATAATAATAATAATAATATCATTAATATTGATAATATTGATGAAAATAATAATAATAATAAGATCATTAATATTGATAATATTGATGAAAATAATAATAATAATAATAATAATAATAAGATCATTAATATTGATAATATTGATGAAAATAATAATAATAATAATAATAATAATAAGATCATTAATATTGATAATATTGATGAAAATAATAATAATAATAATAATAATAATAATAATAATAATAAGATCATTAATATTGATAATATTGATGAAAATAATAATAATAATAATAATAATAATAATAATAATAATAATAATAATATCCCCATCGCTATAACTTCACAGACAAGACGATGCCTAGCGAATTAAAATGGAGTAAGAAGAAACTAACGGAATCATATCAATAACCAACAACAACGATTAAAATATTATGTAACCCCATAGACTTCCACAAGAATGTCTTTAGCATTAAACAACCCATATCTTTTTAAAGAATGTTTTTGGTTGAACACAAGATAATGCAAGGGCAGCAGCCTCCATGCCGACCAGACCTAACTACATACCATTTCTTCAATCGTAAACTGAAAATTCATCTTAAAAGTAAAATTTAAGGTGGCAGTAGACATAAAAAATACAATGGTGCAGATCCACACCGTATCAGTGGGGTTTCAGAAGTGCTTTGACCAGTGAAAAACTCACTGGAATAACTGTGTTTAATCCCGAGAGACTATTTTGAAGAAAATTAACATTTCGTTTTATGTTTATGATAAATAAATCTTCAGTCTTAATACATTTTAAACACACCTTATTTATTGATAATATTACTGGATACCAAAGGTGTGTTCTCACTTTTTCAGCGGTTTTTTGATTTAGAGTAAGTTACAAAGAAAGAAAAAACAAACCGAAAAACACGTTTATCTATTCGTATGAAAGTTGAAAGAAAAATATTCCGAGGAAGGTCTCTAATAAATAGTGACAACTAAGGGAGGCAATTAGAAAACAAGGGGGGTAACTATGCATATCCTAATACTTTTAATGGTAAAAAAAAAAAAAAAAAAAAAAAAAACTTATTTTGTTCTGTACTTGGTTTTCAGATAAATCGGTTCTATTTCTTTATCAAATAACTTGACCAATTTTGTAGAAACTTTAAAAGTATATATAGAAACAACTCAAATATTTAACATTTTTTTAAATTCCAGGTACAGAAAGACCATTCACTGGAAAAGAAAAGGTGTTAAAACATTAAATATAGAATTTTTAGTAGTTTCAACACGTTTTAAAATTTGAGATCATTTGAACAAGAATCGGTTAAATAATTCGATTATGAAATTACATTTTTTCTGAAACACTTTGTATATTAAATGATTTTAAAAAGCGTCCAAAATGAAAACATTCACTTTTTACTAAATCTTAACAGCACTTAGATTTATTTTTTAAGATGGTAAAAAATAGAAAAATCTAACATTTTTATAAAATTGAGAATTTTTTAAAAACGTTTTTTCATTCATCAACATGTTTACTAACAAGTCTATAACTGCTGGACACAAAACATTAACAAAAATTAAACTAACTGTACCAAAAATAGTAGGTTCAATCAGCATTGCTTTCAGGATAGCCATATTAGGCAAAAGCACTTCACTTCAAGGTAGTCCTTTCCAGGAAACACCTACTCCTAAAAGGGGTCTGATCTGTTCCATTGTCTGATGCCTGTGATACCTCTAAAAAAGCAATTCAATACACTTACAGAGTTTTGGGAGTTTTCCATTGGTAAAAACACCTCAAAAACATTCTTTTTGATATGGCGTAAATCTGTGCTATTGTTTTTTTTAATTTTTTAATATACTTCCCATCCTCAAAATCTGATCATTGAAATGAATTTTCTGTTCAGGAAGGAAGATAGAGAATTTGCACAGAGCCAAGTTGGATGATTTGAGTTGCACTCAAAAA
The DNA here is from genome assembly GCA_963585895.1 of Sepioteuthis lessoniana. Lineage (NCBI taxonomy): Eukaryota > Metazoa > Mollusca > Cephalopoda > Myopsida > Loliginidae > Sepioteuthis > Sepioteuthis lessoniana. The sequence continues at coordinate 13,559 of CAUZXS010000901.1, forward strand.
ATTATGTTTTACCAAAAATATTTCATTCAAAAAATATTGAGAATGGATTCCTTGAAAAAGATTTTTTGTTTTCATTTAGTTTTTCATGACAAATTCTCAACATTGTTTAATAAGGCACTTTGCTAAGCATGTATTTTCATTTAAATTTAAGAAAAAAATAAATTTCAATAACTTTTTGATCACAATTTGTATGATTACTTGATAAATCCTTTTCGATAGCTACAACACCAAGGAGTAGGGGAGGGCACTACTCCTCTCCCTGGATTGCTCCACTTTACCCTTGATCCTGCCCTTATAATGCTGAGTGTTAAGCAAGTTAGCATCAAGTACGATTTTTTGAGTCTTTGGTATGACTCAATCTGGGATTGAACCCAGGTGTTCCGGGCCATTGGCGAACACTCTAACCATTATTCCAACTTTAACTTTAATATATAAGTGGGTGACCGTAGTCGAGGGTGACCTGAAGGCTCCCTTTTCAATAGCTATTACACCGAGTTGTAAGGGAGGGCATTACTCCATTCCCTGGATTGCTCCACTTTATCCTTATAAAGCTGAGCATCAAGTACCATTTTTTTAGTTTTTGGTATGACTTGACCTGGGATTGAACACTGGTCTCCCGGACCATTGGCGAACACTAAAGGGAGCCTTTGAGTCACCCTCGACTATGTTCGCCAACAACAACAGCTTGATGAATAAAACCAATTGTGTTAGGGACAATGGAACTTGGAGGCGGGGGATCAACTGAGGGTAAGCAAATTAAGTGAAAAAGATAAGAGTTGTACTCTAAGAAAATCATAATTGCTAAATATTGTTTGAACAAAGAAATAACATTTAAAAAGCCAAAAGATAAAAATGAGCTATGTGACACTTGGAGAGGGGTTTAATCAATTGAGGGTAAGCAGACTAAGTGGAAAGAGGTGTGGTTGTACTCTTGTGAGAACATGATACTCGATAGACAAAGAAAATAATGAAAATCTAAAAGACTTCGACTGGCAGTCAGTTCAGGTGAAAACAAATGTCTGGTTTATTTTTAAGTAGTCAGAGAAAGGGAATGGTTTTTTTTTTCATAAAAGGAATGACCAGATAGATCTGATAAGAAAATCTTAATTGCTTAAAATTATTTGGACAACTAGAATTCAGAAACAAATAATAAGGCCTAAACTGTCTCCGAGATTATCAAAGAAGATAAAATTGGTTTCATTAGAAAAGTCTGGGTGGCTAATCAGATTAAGAAATATTAGCACAATCTTTTGCAACTCCTGTTCATCTATACATTTTGAAAATTAGATTTGTTACAAAATGACAGTTGTGCAAGTCCAGGGAGGAGGGTTATGTTTAATATGGAGAGAGTTCTATTGATACCAGGTATTGGTGAGAGATACAATTAAAATAGGTTGGAGTTGACAGGATGGATTCAACCCTCTGATCACTAAAAAGAAGCTGGACAATAATTCCCAAAATTGGAAAAGCTGTTTTTAAAGAAAACTGGAATAATGAAAAATTGACATTAAGGAAAAGTAAATACAACAACCAACCAACTTTCATGTAAGTTGGACACAAGACTAAATATAAGCTGGAGTACCATGGCATAAAATAAAATAAATGATTTGAAGAGATTCAAGGTGATAGCCCGAAAAGATTTCAAAGAGAGATAGAGAGAGAGAGAGAGGGAAAGTCTACCATCAATCCTGAAATGAGGTGCCCATGGTGTAATGGTTATCATCGTAGGAAATGGACATTTATAGTTTAAAATCACGAATTGGAGTGTTTCAAATGTATTTTCCTTTTTTTAAATAACTGTTTTTAAAGGTTATGTAATACTGATTGACTACTTGATTTTAACGCTTGGCTAATCCATCAAGGGTTATTTTATGCCAAGAAGCTAGAGAATCACGTTCACTGTACGTTCATATTTATATTTTTGTGCAGTTTTTTTTTCTTAAGAGGGATTTTTTTTTGCTTTGCACATGGTTCTATCGAATACAAATAATTTTTAAGGAGATCTATTCCACCAACAGATAGGGTCCTCTCGATGGTGGTGCCTGTGGTGTAATGGTTATCGTCGGGGGAAATGGTCACGGCGACTTGAGTTCAAATCCCGGACGAGACTGATTGCATTTCACATAGCACTAATACCCTTGGGAAAGGTATGAATCCAATTATTCGCCCTCCAGCTGTGGGTAAATAGTAGGACAGACTAGGTTCTTCAGCCTTGGTGAGGCAACTAGTCTAGGAGAAGGAAAACTCTGAATTCAAATCTGTTAAACTTCGCTTAAAAATTGACCTTGTGTCATATCCTGCCCGAGCGGAGGGGTTGGTAAATCCTGAAATGAGACCTTGAGCCAGACTTTGAATGCTAAAGATGTGACTTAACGCTATATTGTTTACAACTGTGTTGCATATTTCAGTGTCAATCAGCTGGAAACAAACAGGAAGAGTTCAAATTGCTGTATGCAACAAAAAAATATAAGCAAAAAATGTTGCTATATTTTTAACCCATTTTGACTTTGTTTATTTTTTTGTCTTAGAGAATTATCTTGTCACCACAGGCGGTCAACTTGTTCATTACTCTAGCATCTGATTGAGAGGGTGTACATTATGAGAAGGTCTGAAATGAAATGTTATCATGAACTATCAAAATGGCCTTCCTATTTTTGTTATTTTTGATAGTGATGCTTTAATTACAGGAAGGAAGAAAAGGTAGACTGACCACAAATCCAAACAATGATCAAAACAATAAAGATGAGGCTACTAGGCTAGATAAATAATTAAAATAACTAATTTGATACAAACAGTGAGCACCCCTATCTTTTTCGTTTTACTAGTTATGCTTTCGTTTGGTGAAGGAAGAAAAACTTGACAACCTACAACCCATTCTTATAGGTGATAGTATACACACAAGTTGTATATGTAAACCTAGGTCATTATATCAACAACATTTTAGCTGTTGTACTCTCTGACCTTCTTCAGGTGACTTGTCCTATTTGGTAACGTTCAGAACATTTCAAACCAAAAGGTAGTCAGTTTGTACAAAGGGTTTGGTTTTAGAATTCCTTCTTTTCATGATTTATTCAGACTAGTATCAACAGAGTTGGCCAATCTTAGTCAAGAGTGACCCGAAGGCTCCCTTTTCAATAGCTACTACACCGAGATGTAGGAGAAGATGCTACTCCATTCCCAGGATTGCTCCACTATCCTTGATCCTCACCTTATAGTGCTGAGTACTAAGCAAGGTGGCATCAAGTACCATTTTTTGAGTTTTTGGTATGACTTGAAAGAGTAGAATGTTCGCCAATGGTCCTGGAGAACAGGGTTCATTCCCAGGTTGAGTAATACCAAAGATTTAAAAAATGATACTTGATGCCACCTTGCTTAGCACTCAGCACTATAAGGTGAGGATCAAGGGTAGAGTGGAGTAATCCCGGAAATGGAGTAGTACCCTCCCCAACACCTCAGTGTAGTAGCTATTGAAAAGGGAGCCTTCAAGTCGCCCTTGACTAAGAGAAGATATTAACAGTCATTATTTTGGCTAGTGGTCAGTCTAGCTTTTCTTCAATTCACTGACAAAAAGATAATTATCAAAACAACAAAATTAGGGAGGTAGTCAGAACAGTTCATGATCACTATGACAAAAAAACAGTCAAAATTTTTTAAAACGAACCTTTTCTGAAATTGTAATCAGGATCATCAGCCACTTTCGTCATTCCAAAACCAGCAATTTTTACTTTGTTTTGGTCAGCAACCAGAATGTTTCGGGCTCCCAAATTTCTATGCACAAAATTTTCTTTTTCCATGTAAGCCATTCCATCTGCGATCTGAAAAGAAAGGAAAGTAAAAATTCAGATTAATAATAATTAGGTAAAATGAAATCTGCCAAATGGATGGAATTGAAATGAATTTTTTTTTTTCTGTAATTGTCAAAAAAGAAAAAAGATGAAATAAACTCAGTGAGCCAAGTTCAGACTCTGGACAAGGCTGTTGATATTTCACTTCAAACTTGAAAAAGGCATGAATCCATTAGTTAAAAACTCAAGTGAGGGCCAAATTTTGGGAACAAGGCAAAATTCAGCCGCTCAGGATGCTTTTACCGAGGTTGTGAAGGTAATGAACCACACTCGACAGTCGGATGCTGAGCTCGCCTGATACTCTTCAAATGCTACTCACCAAATTTGCCTTTATGGCTGGAGCATGGTCTCAGAATCGACTTTTAGGTCTACTTGACCTTAAGTGATTGTCAAGGTTCTTGCAACCCAAGCAAAATTTCTTCAATTGTTTGGTTACTCTGATCAAATGGATTTTCACTTTCCACACAAGAAATATTTTTGATTGTTTCCATGACATTATGGTTCAGTTTGAACTCATAAAGCCTAAACCCTTAATCAGACTACGATGCACATTCATCTGTGCAGTTTTTATATAACACATGGAATGAAGCAATGCACTTGCTACCACAATACTACTAACAGCAACAGGTACCTTGCATGGCTAGAACCACGTTGTCCACAAAATATAAGCACTACAAACTAGGATATACTGAAATATTGCAAAACTTTTGACTCATTCAAGTAGGATGACAAACTGGGCTCTTAAGCCTTGATGAGGCAACCAGTCTAGGAGAAAGAAATGATCTGAATTCAAAACGTTTGTAGATTTTGTAGCATAGTGGCACACTATTCTGTTATCAGCTCATCCTAAAAGTCAATCTGATCCTTTACAAGCTTTCACTACAATAAATGACCTGGATATTTCATTTGCAAACCTGAAGCTTAGCAAATAGTTGTTATTGACTGACTTTAACTACAGGTCAACTCATCAAGGGTTATTTCATGGCAAGAGGGTAGGGAATAATATTCATAGTATTTTTCTACCTACATTTTTTCTGTAGTTGTTTCAGACATTCCTATCTAATACCAATAATTACCAATTGTAGTTTTAGTATTCCTATACCAATAATTTCCAATTGTAGTTTTAGTATTCCTATGCCAATAATTTCCAATTGTAGTTTCAAGTATTCCAATCTAATACCAATAATTTCCAACTATAGTTTCAAGTATCCTTATCTAATACTAATAATAATATAGTTTCAAGTAATTATTTTTATCTAATAAAGTCATTGTTTGCATGGTTATTTGGTCTCAAGTAACAACTAATAATAATTCTTAATAGGCATCACGGCTTCATGTAATTATTCTTAATACAAATAATTTAATTATATGGCATCAAGTATTTTTAACCAATACTGATAATTTTAAACAGATCTATTTAACTGATAGATGGGACCCAAACAGGTACTACCATTCTTCCATCAAATGGACCCGAGAGCAATATCTATGAAGGGTTACTCCACATTCTCTAGATCTGTAGAACTGGAGCCTCACCATCAGATGCAGTTTAGTGTCAGACCAAGGGTACCCTTTTTTAAGTGGGGTTGGGGTCTTACTATTGTAGTCAGCATATTATCTCTAGACTGCAGACAAAGTAAGTTTGTAATCAATACTGTTGGACAAACATAAATATATATATATACACACACATATAAAATTAACTTAAATTGCAAGTCGGAAATCTCCTACTAAAGTTTCACCTTAACGGATCATCAGGAAGTCTAATTCCGACTAATGCTAAAGGAGAAAATGCCATTTTTTTTTTTATATTCACCAAAAACCCACCTAGCTTAGAATTTACATAACAAAAGAAACAAATAAAAAGAACAAAAAACCACAAAAAAAACAAAAACAAAAAAAACAAACTTGAATGCTGATAGATATTGGATTAGTAAATATATATATATATATATATATATATATATATGAGAGAGAGAGAGAGAGAGAGAGAAATGTTACCCAAATATGGTTATATGATGTATGATTGTCATAAATTCTGAAGGAAGAACATCATTATTATTGTTATTTATCATTTTTCTTTTGTATTTTTACTCTACTCAAATGAAAACCAGATGAACATGTGGCTTGATTTATGAGACATTTTTTTTGTATTACCAAAACTTCATTCTATTTCATGTTAACACCTCTTCATGTAACTGGCAAATTGAATTTTATTTAATAAACTGGTATAAATAGTGAAATCAAAAAAGAAACATGAAACATGGAAGACATTTGTTTTTAAAAATGACCGTGTAAAATGTTAATGCCACAAAGATGAAATAAAAAAAGAATTGCAATTTATTTTTTATTTGAGTTAATGTGTGTATATTGGATTAGAAAATATATATATATATATATATATATTATATATATATACATACATACACACACACACACACACGCTCTCCTCCCGGGGGTTGAGCACTCTGGCAAAGGAATTAACAGCTGCCAGCGGCATAATGCAAAGCTCTTATAGCGAATTGAATCTCCGGTGTCCGGTAACGCATAATGTAAACAAATGAAAGCTAATAGATAATGCATTATAATTCCTGAGCTGACATATGTCACCTGCTGGCCGAACAGTAAGGTACTAAGTCTAACAAAGTTGGGCGGGTTTCAATCCCAGCTTGAAGTGTCCTGCTTCTCTAGCAACACTGAGGAGTTGTGATGAAACAAAACAGTCTGTCTGGATGACTATATATATATATATATATATATATATATATATATATACACACACACACACACGAGTAAAGTACATCTTCAACTTGCTACAATTCAGCCACCTATATTTCTTCAGTCTTTCCCTCTCCCAACCACTAACGAGCCATTGGTTAATGGTTATTTTGTATTTTGATATGTAACTTAATTTTCTGTTATGGAAGTAAATTATGCAAATGAAGAAAATAGAAAAATAAAGTATTTCAAGTCTGATAAATTTATTAAGATTGAAAGTCACCAATGAAATATTTCAGTTTTATTAAACCTTCATCGGGACTTTATGATGGAGAAAAAAATTGTTACTTGAAAAACACTGGACATTCTTAATAAACAAAAGAAGAGAAAGTACATACAAAGAAAGACTCTTAACCATCCAGTCAGCATTTTTTTTTTTTTTTGGAAAACTATTACATGATTGGCACAGGTAATGTTTAGAATGCATCAAATTTGAAATTTCTAAGAATGTTTTCTCTATCATAGTCCTGATGAAGGCGTAATAAAACCGAAACATTTTTACATTGACTTTACCATAAAAAATAAATTCATCACGTTTAGAATACTTTGTTTTTCTATTTCCTTCATATATATATATATATATGTGTGTGTGTGTGTGTGTGGTTAGGCAGTTGTCATTCATTTAAGCATGTTTCATTAAATAATAAAGACAAATTTTGTCTGTATAATTTATTTAAGATCCTTTCAAGTTTCCTGATAAGTGTCTTAGTTTCAGGTTGGGATTGGTAGATGAATATCCCAAAATTGTCCCAACAGCTATTTTTAAAAACAACACACCTTACACAAGGAAGCAACTCCTGATGATGGCCTATGAAGGGTTTAAAATATATATATATATATATATATATATATATATATATATATATATATATAGGAGGTGCCTGTGGTGTTATGGTTATCATCATAGGAAATGGACACGGTGACACGAGTTCAATTCCTGGACAAGACTACATTTCACATAGCACTAATACCCTTGGGAAAGGTATGAATCCAGTTATTCTCCCTCCAGCTATGGGTAAATAGTAGGGCAGACTGGGTTCTTCAGCCTTGACGAGGCAACTAGTCTAAGAGAAGGAAAACTCTGAATTCAAACCTGTTAAACTCTGCTTAAAAATTGACCTTGTGTCATATCCTGCCTGAGTGGTGGGGTTGGTAAATATGTATGTATGTGTATATATATATATATATATATATATATATATATCATCATCATCATCATCATATCGTGCTGGCAGCACGGATATCCCTGACCCTCTCTCGCCACTCCTCCCTATCGTTCATCGCCCTAGGCAGGTCTTCAGGACAACATCCTGTATCCTCACACAGCTGCTGAATGTACGTTCGTGCTGGTCGTCCTGCTTTTGCGCGGCCGTGTGTGGGGATCCATAAGAGTACATCTCTTATGAGTTCATCTCTGCTTCTCCAGCAATGTCCAGCATGTCTGGTTCGCCTAACTTGAATAGATTTCGTGATAGGGGGCAGGTGGCCGTACAGTTGGTGTCTCGTGGGGTGCCGCTGCCAGGACTTGTTGAGGATTGCACGCAGCATTCTTGTGTAATTGCCATCTAGTTTCTTCTCGAGCCGTTTTGTTAGCGTCCATGTAGTGCATCCATATAGCAGTATCGATGTGACCGCTGCCTGGAAGAAACTGCGTTTCATTTTATTGGTTAGGTCTGATTTCCATATAGTCGATAGCCTATTGATAGCTGTCCATGCTTTCGTTAACCTCGTTTCGATGTCCTTTTCGGTTGATTCGACGCTGCTTCCTAGGTACGTGAATTTGTCTACTAGTTTAAGAGGGGTTCCTTCTAGAGTGGAGATGTCTCCCGTTTGGTTATAGCACATATATTCCGTTTTGTGTGCATTAACATGGAGGCCTATGCTTGCTGCTGCTCGTTCCAGGCTATGCAGAAGTGTTTCGGCTTGGTCATATATTTTACATTATTGCATTTTCATAGTTTGGCTATTATGAACAAGCAGCAAAAATTAGCACATAGGATATTCTGGCATGCATCTCAATACTTACTTAACCTAGTTTGGCACAAGGCCAGAATTATGGAACACCCAGTGAGCATCAAAATCTCTAACAATGCTCTGCTAGTCTAAATTACACTACTTGAGGTGCCCATGGTTGCTGTATTAATTTCTTATTTTTTTAATCAAAGTGAAAAAATTGTGTGTGATATTAAAAGAGTTGTTAATCCAACAACTTACCTGAGCTGCAAGCCAGAGGAGACTGTTGACCCCGAGCTGTTTCCCCTTTCCTTCTCGAAGGTATTGTGAGAGACGACCATTGGGCATGTATTCCGTGACTAAATAAACAGGTTCGTCACTGCACACAGCCAACAACTTGATTATATTTACATGTTGGATCGTCTTCAGGATCTGGGCTTCATCCAAGAAAGCGGAGGTCGTCACACAATCCTTCTTTTGCATCTTTACGGCTGCCTCCACTTGGTTGTTCCATTTGGCTGCAAAGACCAGAGACAGAGGGGAGGGAAAAAAACAAGAATCCCATTAGTTAACACGGAAAAATTTGGCCTCTATGGTTCAAGTTATTCATGAGTCATGTCATCAACTGGAAAGAGAATTGCATTGAGCAACATTTTTAATCAAGATCCGTGCAAAAGCGTTATAAAAATTCAATCAATGACTTCAGATCATTTGGTAAATACATAAACTAATTATCATTAAAATACTAATTTTAATACTAAATTACTATGAAAATACCTTGACTACTAAATTATCATTATACTACTTTGTAATATAATAGCGGAGGGATTTTGTTTTATATATCTTGCCTTTCGGTTTAGTTAGGATGAGAACCTTTCGCTTAGTGCATGGGTTAGTTAGGTGCAAACATGAGCGCAGGTGTTCACGCGCATGCGGGGAGGATGCGTCATTCACAGATGTCAAATTAAAACCCCAGATAGGAAATGAGACCAGGAGGTGTGAATGACATCATGCACTGGAAGCGTGGGCTGACATTGGAGAAAAAGCAGAGAGTTGAGTTCCTGCCTCGGAAGAAGAAGGTTGACTTTCAGAGCTGGGCGAGGCCAGATGACTTTGTGTGCTACGGGCACCGCGCGTTGGTTGGGTTGAGAGCTGACGATGTAAAAGCAGTCAGCATAGAAAGATTGTGTCTCTCTCTCCTCATGTCGAAAAACCTTTAAACTCAGAAAGGTGAATAAAAGTTTCGTACCTGAACCAATTTGGTAAAGTTTCTTGTTTTTAGATTCCCTATGTCTATTTCACATAACGATTTATCATGGGTATGTTACAATTATATTACACCTTTAGAACTAAACTATAATTCAAATACTATTTTTAACATTAGATTATTAAGACACTCTCGTTAATACTGAATTATTACTAGTATACTATATTTAAAACTAATTGGTCTAATGGGTAGAGTGTTCGCCAATGGTCCTGGAGACCTGGGTTCAATCCCAGGTCGTGTCATACCAAAGACTCGAAAAATGGTACTTGATACTGCCTTGCTTAACACTCGGCAATATAAGGTACGTATCAAGGGTAAAGCGGAGCAATCCAGGGAAAGGAGTAGCGCCCTCCCGTACATCTAGGTGTAGCAGTTATTGAAAAGGGAGCCTTCTGGTCGCCCTCGACTACGGTCGCCAACTTAACTTACTATTAATATACTATCTTTGTACTAAACTATTAATATACTACCATTATAACTATATTATTAATATATGACTATTAGAGTGTTCGCCAATGACCTGGGAGACCTGGGTTCAATCCCAGGTCGAGTCATACCAAAAACTCAAAAAATGGTACTTGATGCTACCTTGCTTAACACTCAGCATTATAAGATATGGATCAAGGGTAAAGTGGATCAATCCAGGCAAAAGAGTAGTGTCCTCCCCTACACCTCGGTGTGGTAGCTATCGAAAAGGGAGCCTTCTGGTCACCCTCAACTACGGTTGTCAACTTTACTTATTAATATGCTACCTTACTAATAAACTAATATACTACCATTATAACTATATTATTAATATACAACTATTATCACAATATTTTTAATAGGCTACCTCACTACTAAACTAATATACTACCATTATGAATATACTACATTTTCTACAAGTTCCCATGGCATAGTGGGTACTGTGCTGTAGAGGGTTCAAATTCCAGTCTCACCATTAAATTCTCTGAAGTAAATCTCTTGGAAAGCTATGAGCCCCCTTATTCTGCATGGGATAAATAGTAGCACTATTGTTCTTCTGCAAGGGTAGCTTTGACATTAAATAACCCACAAAAATTGATATGCCATTAAAACAAAAGAAACCTAACCATTATGACTATATTATTATGATTATTATTATTATGAAACACTTGAAAAATCACTAAAAAAATTCTATTTTTGATATTAAATCGATGAAGATTTAGTATATTAAAAGTCTGGATTAGATTAATACAAAATGGGGGGAGTGTCCCCGTGGTGTAATGGTTAAACCGCTAGACTGTGGAATTGTATTAAGCGAGTTCAAACTCCACTCACGATATTATGTTCACTTTTGGACAAATACCTTTGGGGAAGTTATGAAACCCCTTATCCTCCCAGTTACAGGTTGAATAGAACCATTATTGTCCTTCTAAAAGAATGGATTTGGCATTAAATAAGCTACAATGGTTGATACACCATTAAACAATCAACCCAATGATACAAAATAATCATCAAAATTCTACCATTACAGAGACGATTCTATTTAAGTTATTTCTTGATTTATATATTAAAGTTATAGAATCATAATGATTCTAAAAAAAATTTTTTTCAGTGGTCAGGGGGAAGAGGTAAGAACTTACCATAATAAACTTCAGCAAACTGCCCACTGCCAATTTTCTTGACCAATTGCAAAGTGTCCTTAGTGGTCATAAAATCATCAGGTTTACCTCTTTCCATTGCCCAGAGTAAAGACCTTGGTTTATTGCATATCTGCGTTAATTTGCAGCAAAGGCCGTCTGAAACTACTAAAACAAAACATAGGGAAAACGATTCATAACAAAGTACCCAGAACCTGGCAGAAATCGCGAAAAAAAAAAAAAAGGTTTTAAAATAACACAACAGAAATCTTTTCAGCCTTTCAAATAAAATAAAGACGGAGTTTTATGCAAGAAATTTACCGAATCAAGATAAAATATTAATTTGATAACAAATAAACAATCAGGGTGATCATCTACTTGTTGATTACTAAGCTGAGCCTAGTTCAGTACAAGATCAGAAGTCTGTAGCACCCGATGAAGATCGAACTCACCACTGATGGTCTGCAAGGTTAGCTTGCTAACTTTTATACTATTCCTAAGATACAATCAGATTAAAAATAAAGGGTGCTTTAAAGAAAATATTTTAACGACAACAACAAAATGAAGTAAGAGTCTGAGAAATGCATGAAATAGTAAAACTACTTCATCTCAGAAAATAATTTACCATTAAGAAATTTCAAAGAAAGCAAGAAGTTCCTGCAGTGTAAAGGTTAATGAGCTTGAATGCAACATCAGAGTAAGCAAGTTCAAACTTCAGTCATGCTATTGCATTCACTTTTGGACCAATGCCCTTAGGAAAAGTATGAACACCCTTATTCCTCCCACTCAGCTATGGGTTAGACAGTGCTGCTACTGTTTTTCTACGAGGATGACTTTGGCATTAAATGATTCATGAAGGTTGATATGCCATTAAACAAAAGAAAGGAAAGAAAAAAAAGAAAACATTTGTCTTACTTGAATAATGATTAACCAGTTCCTCAAGTGAACGGAAAGTTCGCTTAGGGGTGATGTAATAAACTTCCTTCTCCCCATCACTTGCTTTTTTGGTTAGAATCTTGTAATGTTTCACCAGGTAACCCCGCAGCTCGTCACAGTCACGAACTGACAAGGTATACGTGTCTGCAATAAAAATAAATAAATAAAACAAATGAATAACATCAAAACAAACAATCACGAAAGAATCTGGTTGGTTGATTTTTTCGACATGTCAATTCTCAATGAGTTATTTTATGCAGAGGTCAGTTTAAGGTCTCTGATCATTATCAACGTATGCTAACAGCACAGATTCCTTTGACTATCTCTTGCCTACAGTCCCTATCAAAAGTCACTAATAAAACTACCACAAAAATTATCAATAGCTAACTAGACATCAAACTAGGACAGTTTACTCAAGAACAATTCAACGTAGTACAGACAAAAATTAAAAACAAAAAAGCTGCAGGCCCCAATGAAATACCCCCAGAGGCATGGAACGCAAGGAAATTTGATGACTTACTTCTTTGATTTTGCAAATGGAATACAATAGAGTGATAGACAAAGGGCTGCATCCTCCCCTTTCTCAAGAAAGGTGGCCTCGAAATCAACAAGAACTACAAAGGCATAATTCTTACTTCTATAGCGGCCAAGGTTTATAATGCTCTGAATTTTTAGGAAAAATCTGAACGGATTTTGGAGAAAACAATCTACATTATCACAGATTTAACAATCCATCAAGAAGTTGGTGCAAAAAATCCCAAGTTAACGCTATTGTTAGTAGATTTCTACAAGGCATTTGGTTCCTTGCACAGAGGGAAAATAAAGTAAATACTTCTAGCATATGATCTCCCCAAAGAAACTGCTAGACCCATAACGATGCTCTACAGAAACACTAAATTCAAGGTTTATTCATCAGAGACAGACTTCTTGCAAGTGCCATATTTAAGCCATATTATTTGGTTGATTTTGATTTTATGGCATATCAACTATGTAGGTTATTGAATGCCAAATCCTCTTTATACATATATATTGAACATATGATTTCTAAACAAGTTTTGTAGATAACATTTTTAAATGTTATTCTTTTAAATGTTCATTCTTTTCCACCCAGTTAAATAGTTTCACTTCTATCTAATACAAATAATCCTGTATACTATTAATCATTTGTATGCACGTTTTCAAGTATTGCTATGTATCACTAACAATTCAATTAAACATCAGTCATTTGTTTGCACATAGTTAAATGATAAAACAGTTCTATTTCAGACAATTCAGTTTAATTGCTGTGTCCAAGCTTAACTAGACCAGGTCTAGAGCTATCAATGAATTTTGCCCACCTGAAGATGGCCTAGCCAAAGCTGGGGGCAATTTGGCCTTAAACTTATCAATGATCACTGATACTCCGTCCGGCACAAATGCTAGACAGCCCAGCTAAAAAGCTGAGTACCTGTGCAAGGTAAGTTGTTGGTGACTGTAGTCAAGGGTGATCCGAAGGCTCTCTTTTCAATAGCTACTACACCGAGGTGTAGGGGAGGGCGCTACTCCTTTCCCTGGATTGCTCTTTACCCTTGATACCTATTTTCAAATTCTTAAGAACAACATGAACTCTGTGACCTCCTAAAGTAAAGTTGGCGATCATAGTTGAGGATGACCTGAAGGCTCCCTTTTCAATAGCTACTACACCGGGGTGTAGGGGAGGGTGCTACTCCTTTCCCTGGATTGCTCTTTACCCTTGATACCTATTTTCAAATTCTTAAGAACAACATGAACTCTGTGACCTCCTAAAGTAAAGTTGGCGACCATAGTTGAGGATGACCTGAAGGCTCCCTTTTCAATAGCTACTACACCGGGGTGTAGGGGAGGGCGCTACTCCTTTCCCTGGATTGCTCCACTTTACCCTTGATATGTACCTTATATTGCTGAGTGTTAAGCAAGGAGGTATCAAGTACCATTTTTAAAGTCTTTGGTATGACGCGACCTGGGATTGAACCCAGGTCTCCCAGACCATTAGCGAACACTCTACCCACTAGGCCAATGCCATTGTATATCATTGATTTCCAATGAAGTTTGTTGTATTTCTGTGTTGTATTGAATCTCAGCACTGGAAAAGAATAATTTTATTTAATACAGAAAGACTTTATACTTTTTCAGTTTTACATTACACATTATGATAATGTGAAAGGGGAAACTCACTACATACCGGCAGCGGAAGACTTGTATACTAACACCGTTAAGGGTATCACCGCCTTAAGTAGCATGAATATAGATGGCATCCAATATTTAGACAAAACTGATGCATATATATTTTTGCAGGTTGACCAACACAGATGTGTCTATAGAACATTGCTTAGGAGCTTGTGTTTCTTTCTCCAGCAGTACCCAGCATGTCCTGCTTGTTTTACTTGAATGGTTTGTGAGATGGGAGGTAAGTGGCCGTACAACAGCTGTTTTGTGGGGTGCTGCTTCCAGGTTTTATTCAAAACAACATGCAGCTAGACATATCTTCACAATCCTTTTAAACAGGTAAACACTTCATGATCTCAAACTGATCTATTTGATCCATAGATAGGACCCAAATTGGCACAACCACTCTAGGAGAGAATGGACCTGGAAAAGATGGCCATGAAGGGATGATTCAACCAAATGCAGATTAATGTTATATACATAATACCTTTTTGGGGGAGTTCTAAATACTCGGCATGGAGAGGGGAGTTCTAAATTCTCGGCATGGAGAGGGGAGTTCGGTAGGTAACTATATGTTGGGATATGATATCTTCAACTTACAATTAATCCACTTGCTATACTTCTTTAGTCTCCCCCATTCCTCAAGAATTAGGATAGTGAATACTTACGGCAAATTATTCATATACAATTTTTGTTACTAAAATGTAACTGTTCAATAAAAAGAACAAAATGAATTAAGCAAATAGCTGAAACTTAGTCGGGGTGTCCTCGTGGCGTAATGGTTAAAGCAATGGACTCAGTCGTGCTATTATGTTCACTTTCGGGCAAATACCCTTGGGAAAGGTATGAACCCCCTTATCCTCCCAGCTATGGGTTAAATAGTACCACTACTGTTCTTCTAGGAGAAGAACTTTGGCATTAAATAACCTACAAAGGTTGATATGCCATTAAACAAAGAAACCAAAGCAAACCTGAAACTTGAATGGTGAATGTATCACATTTCTACAAAGTTTTTTGACATTTCCACAGACATTTCCTCAGTGGGATATTTAGAACAAGCACTTTGTATTTTTATCTATTTTTGTTAAATAACAAAAAAAAAAAAAACGCTGGAAAATTTTGCACACCTAATATTTCACATTCCTATTAACATCACAGAGATAGGAGTAAAGTGAGCAATTACATACAGAATGAGGAAAAAAGGATTTTTAATGGCTGACTGTGAGACTAAATCTATAAAAGGGTTTAATAGTAAAAAGCCTGCCAGGGTGGTAGAAAGGTGCTGAGGGGTATGTCAAATTACAGAGGGGTGGATAGGGACAATGATAGTGTGAATTAGCAAAGGAAGAAGTGTTGCCAGGATCTGGTCTCTACCTAAGTCTGACCCACCCTGGGAAGGGTAACCAATGACAAGGTGGAGAGGGAAGTTGGATAGAGGTAGGTAGAATTTTGGTATCTTCATAGTGACCCACATACAGAGAGAGAGAGAGAGAGAATAAAGCAGTTAGGATAGTACAGGATGTTAATAAAATAAAAAAAATAAAAAAAGAGAGAAAAAGGAAATCAGCAGGGTTCAAACCAGGAAGCTGTGAAAATCAGAAAGATCAAGGGACAGGTTTGGATGGGGGTAAAGTTAGATATAGTGGTGGGAACAGTAAGAAGAAAAAATAAATAAAAATAAAAAATGAATAAAAAGGGAATCTGAATATATTAATCAATCTTTAAGTATCATACAAATTTTCAACATATTCAAGAGTAAAAGATTATATATATATATATATATAATGACAACTCCCATCATTTATGAAGAGATTATTTATGTATGCATATAAATGGGTTCCAAGATGATATGGCCAAACACATATTGACATGTTGAGGACACAAGACCATTAAACAGTTGACCGTGTGACCCGGATATAAGAGAGATTTTATCTGGTCCCAAATTAGAGCCTGTGTTACCAAAACAAAATAGTCCAAAACCGTATATAAGAGAAACCCGGATATAAGAGACTTATTCTCCAGTCCCAACAACTCTCTTACATCCGGGTGAGTGTAGTCTACATAGGGAAATAACCGATATATTAGAATTAAAATGAATAACAATCTTTCTAATTACTCTTTAGAAAGACCAGGTTAATTAAAATCACCAATAAATAGACAACTCTTAAAAATATTTATTAAAGAAAATTTTTTTTAATAAATGTGTAGCAATGAAAAAAATGCGCACATCCCATAAGGATATTCATTTATTTATGGTTACAAAATGTTGCCATTTTATTTTGGGTTGGCGAATTCAATCGAGAGTGACCTGAAGGCTCCCTTTTCAATAGCTACAACACCGAAGTGTAGGTGAGGACGCTACTCCATTCCCAGGATTGCTCCATTCTACCCTTGATATTTTCCTTATAATGCTGAGTGTTAAGCAAGGCAGCATCAAGTACTATTTTTGAGTCTTTGGTATGACTCGACCTGGGATTGAACCCTAGTCTCCCGGATCACTGGTGAACAGTCTACTCATTATTTTTGGGTACAAGGTTAGCTGAGGGCGACCCGAAGGCTTCCTTTTCAATAGCTGCTACATCGAGGCGTAGGGGAGGGCGCTACTCCTTTCCCTGGAGTAGCATTCTCCCCTACACCTCGGTGTGGTAGCTATAAAAAAAGGGAGCCTTCTGGTCACCCTCGAGTACGGTTGTCAACTTTACTTATTAATATGCTACCTTACTAATAAACTAATATACTACCATTATGAATATACTTGTTTCTCAGCAGGGAATACTGTTAGTACATATATTCCAAGCCCCACTCAGTTATGCTTGTGTGTTTACCCACAACCTGGTTTTAAATTTAAAAAATATATCCCTGTTTAGCAAGAGTAGGGCAGATCTTTAGCCTTGGTACAAGAACTGCTGGAAAAGGAAAACTCTAAATTCAAACTAGCTTGACTTGCTTAAAAATTGACCTTATTTCACACCAGCCCATAAATGGAGGTTTGGGTAAATACCAAAAACTTTTAAAATGGTACTTGATACCTCCTTGCTTAACACTCAGCAATATAAGGTACGTATCAAGGGTAGTGGAGCAATCCAGGGAAAGGAGTTGCGCCCTCCCCTACACCTCAGCGTAGTAGCTATTGAAAAAGGAGCCTTCTGGCAGCCCTCGACTAAAGGGAGACAACTTTACTTTTACTTATTATTATTACTATCACAAAAACTACCCAAAACTTAACATCGTTTTTATTACTTACCCATAAATACTATACCATATAATCCTTGTACATATTTAAATATAAATATATATAATTATAAAAATCTTTTTTTAAAAAAGGTAACATGATGATGATTTTAATTTTAATCATCATCACTTAACAAAATTCACCACAAAACAGACATTTTATATTCACAACATTGAGCGATCATGAAGTTAGATAGAATTAAGATGGTTGGTTGGTTTCATGGCATATCAACCCTTGTAGGTTATTTAATGCCAAATCCATTTTTATGTAAATAATCTGTTCTTTTTAAAACAATTCAGTTTAGCATAAGTACACAGTTTAATGGTCAAAAACATTTCTATTTCAAACTACTCAAGCAGTTATACGTATCAATTCAGTTAAGTGTAAATATAGTTTTAATGTCGAAAAACAGTTCTATTTCAAATAACTCAGTTATAACGCAGTTTAAATGTAAGTACGGTCAAAAACATTTTTATTTCAAGCTATTCAGTTTATTCAAACAATTCAGCATTAGCATTAGTATCTATTTAACCCATAGATAGGGCTCTATCGGGTGCTACCATGCTAGGCCAGAGTGGACCTGGGAGCAATGGCAATAAAGGGGTACTCCGCATTCCCCAAAGCTTCAACACTGCTGGAACCTCACCATCAGATTGTTTAGGGTCATATATCCAGGACACTCGTTAGGGGGGGTTATTACCCCCTCTGCAGAGGTGCAGTCAGTGTATTCTACAGCCCCAGCCGACTGGGCAAATAGAATAAAGAGAAAAAGAAATTATTCTAATTGCAACCGTCCATTTCCGTACTTCATCGTCCCCCCACTCTTCTCTCCGCCCAAACTATTGGAAATATGTGTAAAAAAATGTAAAGATACATGCCAGTATTTATGCAAATATACGTATATATGTACGCGCGAACAATCGTACACACGCAAACATACTAACATTCAATTGTGCACAAACTTAGACACACATACATACAAATCCCCCCCCACTTTTCGAACAAAAAATTATCCATATTAATCGGTCTTTTTTTTTTGGCGGGGGGGGGGAATTATCACTCTGTGTGACGAATACGGATAGCATGAAACCCAGGGTCACAGACTGCCATGTTATATATCAAAAGCAGGTGATAGGATACGATACAATTAGCAATTGTTACTGTTCTGTGGAAACAGGAAGTCCTTCCTTCCATAACAAGCCACCATTTTCACTTGCCCTCACTTTCCCATCCCAATAAAGTTATGAGACACTTGTAACATGTGGACCCTAATTCCGTTGGGTCTTTGAAGTGAGCTTCCTTTCCCTGATTGGCTTGTCAACATTTGGCTTAGTCTTCTTCCTTTCGGCAAAAACAATTATTCGTTTGGGTTTCGAATAAAAATAAAAAAAAAGAATAATATGGGAAAAGACGTGCCGATGACCCATGATGATCTAGGATGGGGTCGTTTGTCTGAAGAATTCTAACACACTGATTTCAACGACGTTCCAGCAGAAATTATAAGCATCTTTGCCCCCTCTACAGGGGGCAGAAGAGACGACCCGGCCCTTAAGGAATTAAAAGTTAATCATGTCTATTTAGAAACGGCATTTCCTGGGATCTGAAATTTCTCACCGGTATTTGTCCTTCGTCCCACCTTCCAGACGAGTGTGGCACAAGGCCTTTTTCAAGGTAGGGCCGGACGCAGGGCCGTAGCCTAGACGCGCCCGGCATTCCCAAAAATGCCTCGGACCGCGTCGGCATCCTCCTAAAAAGGGGCGCCACAAGCGCCGGGCGATAACCCCCCACCAGGAGGGTGAAAGCCTGGGGAGATCGCCCCCGCCCCCCGAGGCTCGAGGTATGTCCAGAAGACGGGGCACACCTGACCACATCCGTGCCGATGACACCACGCCTGGCCGAAATGTGACCCATCGACTGGATTTTCTCACCACATTTTAAAATTTTGTAAGATTTTTTTCATCTCTCTCTCTCTCTCTCACACACACAGAGTAGAATATCAGACAGAATGAAAGCCAAAATTTAGTAGAATATTTAAATTAGAAATAACGATTCCCTCATTTACGAGTTTCACTAGATAATGATTGGAAAATTCTTTTTAATTTTCGGAAAAGAAAGAATTAGTGGTTTTAATAACGTTAGTTTTGTGTTAAAGTTAGTTTGAAACCGTTTTCTTTGATTTTATCAATTAAAGAAAACGGTTTCAAACTAACAAAAGAAAGAAGCAGAAGGTACCCCGCAAAAACAATTACCGACGCCGACTACACCGATGATATAGCGCTTCTGGCAAATGCACCCGCCCATGCCGAAACTCAGCAACATAGTCTGGGACGAGCCGCTGCAGGCATAGGCTTCCATGCACACAAGACAGAATATATGTGCTTTAATCAAACAGCGACATCACCACACTAAATGGTAGCTCTCTGAAACTAGTTGACAAGTTCACCTAACTAGGAAGCAGTGTCTCATCAACCGAGACAGACATCAACACGCGACTATTAAAAGCATGGACAGCTATCGATAAGCTATCGGCCATATGGAAGTCAGACCTAACGGATAAAATAAAACATAGTTTCTTCCAAGCAGCGTTCGTGCCGATACTGCCATATGAATGCACTACATGGACGCTAACAAAACGTATGGAGAAAAAGATTGACGGCAACTACACAAGAATGCTGCGAGCAATACTGAGCAAGTCCTGGAGGCAGTACCCCACAAAACAGCAGCTGTACAGCCACCTACCACCCATTACGAAAACTATCAAAATTAGACGAACCAGACATGCGGGGCACTGCTGGAGAAGAAGGGACGAGCTCATAAGAGATGTACTCCTATGGACTCCTTCACATGGACGAGCAAAGGCAAGACGACAAGCTCGAACCTACATACAATAGCTCTGAGCCAATACGGTATGTAGCGCTGAAGACCTGCCGAAAGCAATGGACGATAGGGAGAGGTGGCGAGAGAGTGGTCAGGGATATCTGCGCTGATGGAGCATGATGATGATGATTGTGTTAAAGTGGAATTCATCCTCTTAGTTGGCACAACCCTCTTTTAAGAAGGACAGAATGTTCTCGCACAAGTCGCTCTAGCTATTTACCTTGAAAATCGCTTTCTGACGAGAGCGAAAGCTTGACATTCTATGAGAACGTATTTAACGATGTAAGGCGTTTGATATGTTTGATTCTTTGGTTGTTGTTCCTGATTGAGTATAAAAGAGTGTCTTGTGTGACCAATGCGAAATCGGGATATAGTGACTGGTTCTCTTCTTGATTTTCTAAAAGCTGATCTCCATTTTCTTTAAGTCGCAGGCGATTCGAGGAGACTTGCTCAAACTCAGAATACAGTGAAAAACCACCTATTAAAATTGGCGTGAAAAAAAAGTCACCAAGAGTAAAAATGAATAAATAAATGAATAAATAATCAGCATCATCTCTTGACTCGTCGATAGAAAAGCAACAGGCTTACTTACAACAGCAAGCGAGATGTATTCTTCAGCCACTCCATTCCACCCCACTAAGTACCCTCCTAAGGCGAAATACCTTTCGACCAAACTTCTGAAAGTGGGAGCCAGTGTGTGACCCGATGACCCCGAAAGTTTCAATGGCGACTGGATGCTATGATGAACCCGTCAGAAAGGGACGCATATTTG
>CAUZXS010000901.1:40000-42500 GCA_963585895.1 Sepioteuthis lessoniana
AATATGTATCACAGTCATACCAACACGACTGGAACTACTGCTGAAGAATGAAAACATAAAAATCCGGTGAGATTTTACTGTGCAAACAGACTATGTTACCTATCATTGTCGATCTGATATAATCAATTAGGGAACTACATAAGAGTCTGGTCATTAATGTAGCTAACTACCAATAGATGGGACAACAACTCCAGGGTCAGAGTGGACCTGAAAGTAATGGCAATGAAGGGGTAACTTCACATTCCCTACAACTCTTCTTAGCGGGAGGTCTTACACCTCTGCAGGGGATAGAGTCATTATATTCTGACCCTCTACTGACAGGGCAGAGGAGACAAAGGGATTTGAAAAGAGAGAAAGTAAGACTGAGGAGAAAAGGTGGATGAAGAAATGAGAGAAGGAAAAAGGAAGTTAATTGAGCAAGAGAGAGAGAGAGAGAGAGAGAGAGAGTAAATGAAAGCAAAAGACTAGAACAGAAAAGAGGAAGGGAAAAGGCTTGAGAAAGAAAGAAAGGAAAAAGAAATAAAGAAAGAGAAAGAGAGAGAATAAATGAAAGCAAGAGAATGTGGAAAAGGGATTGAGCAAGAAGTAAAGAAATTAAAAGGCATCCATTCTTGGGTAATTTTGACACAGAACTCTCTGAAGAGTTTATGGCACTGACCTAAATTCTTCCAAAACTAGCAGCATGTCAGATTTTCAAGTGAAGAACCACCACCATCACCACTGCCACTATTACCAAAAGCAACAGAACCCACATTTGAATTGACAGCAATGTTTACAAGTACTTGCAGGTATTTCCCAGTAGTTGGAACATTCCAATTCTGGTTGAGAGGTTCTATCTCTTTAAATACTCATTGCCTATGTTTTCCTCAGAGAAGGAAAATTCAAATGTATTGCTTTATATATGGATTTCTAATCAGATAAATAACTGCCACATATTAGAAATAGGCATTTATATTTACAAAGTCTGGTTGAAGGCTATGTATATACACATACGCAGGCAAATGAACACAAGGTATTACTTAATGCAAAACAGAAATGTCTTAATTTCATAGCTTAAAAAATGGTCAACAGCAAGCAGCATGTTGAACATTTTCACACCACAAAACCCGCAAAATAACAGGTGTTCCTTTTATTGCAATGACAACCTTACAAGCAGTTAAGATTTTTCTCGCATTGTTTCCAAAAATTTAAACTCTTTTTCTAAGGGAAATATCAGAGAAGGACATTCTAAAAGATTTAATTCAAAGACACACATCTGCTCGGCAGCACAAGAGATGTGTACCTCCCAAATGCAAACTTTCTTATCACTTGTTTCTATCCAAAATTACCTTTAACCCCACCTGTTTATCAAATCTCCACATCAGTACTAGAAGAATAATGGTGTAGAAGAAACCATTGCACAATAATATATTAACATGGCAAAAATATCTCATCCATCAACACTGAAACAATACATTGCAGAGTTTTAACCGTCGCCCAACAAAATACCATAGAAAATTTAGAAATCGAAATTTTAAAGTCAATCTTGCAGTGAAATAAATTATCCAATGAAAATACACTGGCCCAGTCAACTGGGGCTGCAGAATACACTGTAAAACCCGTCCAACAAGTGTCCAGGGTATGACACTAAACAATCTGATGGAGAGGCATCAGAAATGGTTGAGCTTTGAGGAATGTGGAGCATTCCTTCATTGCCATCACTCCCAGGTCCACTCTGGGCCTGGAGTGGTAGCACCTGATAGGATCCTATTTATGGGTCAAATAGAACTGTATAATTACACAAAACTGAATTGTTTAAAATCATCTGTTTTTACATTCAACTGTGTCTAAACAAAAAACTCGTACTCATGCTGAATTGAAGTGTTTGAAATAGAACTGTTTACATCTAAAAATAACTGATAGCCTGGACAGCTGGGGCTGCAGAATACACTGACTGCATCTCTGTAGAGGGGTAAGATTTCACTCCCCGAATGAGTGTCCTGGGTATGGCGCCAAACAATCTGATGGTGAGGCTCTAGTAATGCTGGAGCTTTGGGGAATATGGAGTACCCCTTCGGTGCCATTGTTCCCAGGTCTACTCACCCCCAGAGTGGTAGCACTTGATAGGGTCCTATCTATGGGTCAAATAAAACTGAACTGTGTAATTACACAAAACTGAATTGTTTAAAATTAACTGTTTTTACATTTAAGTGTGCGTAAAAAAAAAATTTAAAAAAATTGTACTGTTTAAAACTTTTATCAAAATGACTTAATTTGGCGTTAAATGACCTAAAAAGGGTTGATATGCTGTAAAACAAAACAACAAACCAACCTATAAAAGTACACATTAAGAGAAAATAAAATAACCACAGTCAGAATTGAAGTGTCACAGTTTTACTGTAGATCGGACATACAAAGTAATATACCTGGATTAGAATAAATGACCAGATATAGAGACAAATATATACACAGATTCTAAAATAAGGGGGGTATCAACAGGATGTGCCCGTGGTGTAATTGT
>CAUZXS010000902.1:0-50000 GCA_963585895.1 Sepioteuthis lessoniana
AGTTTTTTGGGGGTTCTTTCATATTCGATTTTTCTTGATGATATTCTATTCCGTTGATAGCGTTCTGTTTTTTGAATTCATCAGCATCTCAGTTTTATCCAACTCTATATATATATCCACTGAGAGGAAGGCCCTGAAACAGTGCAACAAATCTCCTGATGACCCTAATACGATTTTTCGATAAGAAAAGGATTAAGGCTAAAACTTTCATTCAATGAAGAAAATTTCATTACGTGGAATTACTTTGTAGAATGTCAATAGCAAGAGAAGCATCTGTCTGTCCGCTCACTTTTAGGTGAGTATCAATTACTTATTCAGTTATATATATATATATATATATATATATATATATATATATATATATATATATATATATATATATACGGAGTTGTTATCCCCGCCTCTTAATTTTTAAATCAGAGGGACTTTTTTTCTTCTGTAACCTTACGATGGCTAAAGATCCTAGTCTGCACTACAATAGCTGGCTAATAACAGAGGTGTACATGTCTTTCCAAGGACATATGAAATATAAATAGTGCTGTCCAGGACATGAATTTGGATTCAATCTATTTCCTAAGGCGATTATCGTTGCACAACGTATATACTGTTATTCTCAGAGATGCAATCTCCTAAAGTACATGTAAATTGTTATACAACATTTGTTTTCTGCAAAACCCCAATCGATGCTGGAGGTTTTAAATTTGTTAGAGTATATGATAAGTTTTATTTTTTATTAGAAACAGTGGGGAGTAATCAACGTTTCTTATAATCAACGTTTCTGGTAATCCACATTTGTAAAATATTTTCATCTAAGAATAACAGATTATAAGTTGGTTTGACCTTAAGTACCCTATCTAAACGACTCACTATGCATCTCTCTGAGCACAGTTTCAAAAAACATTCCTACCTCAAAACTGTGTTTTGGAGAATTCTTAACGAAAACACAACAATATTAGAACAACAAAATAACAAACAAAATTACAAATTCTTGAAGCAGTCCATATCAGAATGAAACCCAAAGTCAATAGAATCAATTTCGAATCAAGTACTAATGTACTTAAATGTCTTTAGCTACTGCTACTACTTACAGAAACGAAAAAAATGCAACTACAAAACATAGTATAAATAATAAACACTTACAAAGTATTAATGTACATGCAAAGGTCATATCGATTTTGCTATATACACAGCCCTGATGATGGCCCAAGATCGAGCAGAAAGTATTAGGGTAATAATTAGGTAGGGGAGTTTCATTAACCAATTCCCGCTGGACACCGTAAAATCAATTCGGCAACTGGAAAGGACATATACAAAAAATATGTAGATGAAACATGTCTATGTTGCTCTATGGAATATGTATCAATGTATATATATATATAAGGACAGTATAGAAAAGTTGATAGGTATATCAGTCGAATTTCCTATATTCCACTCATTTTTCTTAGAATATCGGATTTTATTAATAACCTTACCCAGATTCCATTAATATCACTACTCTTCTTCTACAAGGATGGCTTTGCCAATTAAATTACACAATAAGGTTTTTTATGTTATTAAAATTAAGAAACCATACCAAACGAAACCAGATTCACTGGGAGTCAATAACAATTTGGAAAAAGCACCTTGAGGGCAAAACTGACAACTACCCGCCTAAAAGAAAGACTTCAAAAGTAGAAAGAACATTTCAAGAATCTGCTTGGAATCCCTACCGAAATCATGGATAAACCTAATAAGTAAATTATGTATGGCCAACTTGATATCAAACTTGGTAATTTTACTCAGGGTGAACTCGAAGCAGTTCTAAAATCGATAAAAAGTAAAAAAAGGAGCAGGCTTCGAGGAAATACCACCTAAAGTATGGAAGAACAGGAAATTTGAGGATGTAATCCTTTAATTATACAAAACTGTGTATAAACAGAACACAATAGAGAAATGGACGAAATAACGCAACCTCCTCGAAATCACTAAGGAGGCACAACTCTTGTTGCTATATCTGTAATGTTTAATAATGCTACGCTTCTCAATGGTTTCTCATCTGAAGTTGAGAAATTCTCAGGAAAAATCTGAAGGGCGTTTACAGCAGTCGATCCACAATATAACTCATTCTGACTGTCCGTTGAATCATTGAAAAAATGCGAGCAAAACATGTCTAGGCAACACTATTTTTCGTAGATTTTCCAAGGCATTTGATTCCATACACAGAAGAAAGATGGAGCCAAGACAAATAGCATATTGACACCTTGAAGAAAAATGTACTGTAATAAGCATGTTTTACAAAAGCATGAAATAGATAGTGATACCAACTTCTTTGACATTGTCACTTGGATCTTACAAGGAATAACATTCCAATCATAATATATATCTATAATTGGCTTAGACCTCGCACTATGAACGTCAATAGATCTAATAAAAGAAAATAGTTGCACACTAAAAACGACAAGAAACAGGAATTTTACCGAAGGAAATATGACAGATGCAGACTAGTCAGATAATCTAGCGCTCCTTGCAAAACTGAATCTCTACTGTGGAGCCTGAAGCAAACTGCAAGAGGCACAGGCTTCTACATGAAAACAAATAAAACTGAATTCATTTGTTTTACATAAGGAGTTATCTTCACTCTAAATGGCAAGCCTCTGAAATTAGTAGACCAATTCACATTCCTCGGTAGCAATATCGCTTCTACGAAAAACAATATAAATGTGCGCATAATGAGTCAATAGGTCTGCATGGATGCACTACCAAGACACAAAGTAAACGCTTGGAGAAAAAGCTAAATGAAAATAGCACAAGAATTCTACGGGCTGTTTTTAAAAAATCCCGGAATCAGCGACCTAAAAATAGGTCTTGCACGCCCACTTGTTTCACATCTCACAAGCCATCCAAGTAAGACGAGAAAGATATGCTGGGTACTACTAGAGGAGTAAGAATGACCTCATAAGCGACGTTTCTTTATGGACTCCAACACACTGACACACGAGTGTTAGTCGACCAGCCAAGATCTACATATATTAGCTCTGTGCGGACACTGAATACAAGTCTAGCTGACATGCCAAGAGTGATTGACGTTAGAGATGGAAGGTGAGAAAGTCAAGGGACTCTTTGCTGTCAGCATGACTTGATGATCTATATATATATATATATATATATATTCGGCCGTCGCTCGCATAATGCAAAGCTTTTCGAAAGAATTGAGCACTCTGGTAGCCGATAGGGGATAAAAATGAAAACAAACGGGCGCTGCTGCTGCAGCTATTGCTACATAATACCTTATAATTCCCTTAGCCAACGTGGTACGCTATTTGGCCGAGTGGTCTGATACTAAATCTAACGTAAATTTGGATGGTTTTCGATCCCGGCTTCAAGTGTTCTACGTGTCTAGCCACACAGAAGAGTTGTAATACAAAGAAACAGTCTGTCTGTAGATGACTATATATGTAAGAGACTCCGTTAATGCATTAAAACTTTAAACGGAAACTGAAAGAAAACTTTTGTGTTTACTTACGTGTGAATACGTATATGTATATATGTATATATGTCTCTATCAGTATGTCTGTAGGTGCGGGGCTGGGTAAGTGGGTATGGTGACAAAATACAGAAGAATAGAAGAAAGAGAAGACAACAAATTTCTGTGAACTGGGGAAGGATAAACCCAATATTATTTTTACAACATAATTGTTGTTTAGCAAAATATGTAATAAAATAAGTTTGGGGGTAAAGACTTGTAAAGTTTTTTTTTTTTGTTGTTCTATTTTTTCATTTTTTGTTTGTTTTTATTCTATTTTTTGTTTTTGTTGTGAAAATAGAGAGAGAGAGAGAGAGAGAGAGAGAGAGAGAGAGAGAGAGAGAATTGAAAGTAATACTTTTTTCGTAGTTTACGTGAAAATGTCAGGTTAGACGGAATAGCAATTTGGTTGCTATCTTATATTTTTTCATTTTTTTTCGTAAAACTTCAAGACCAAAAAGAAAAAAACAGACAGACGTTCCTTATGATCGACTACAAGGTGATTATTAATTTTTCCAAGAAAAAGAAGGCATGTTGCACTTTTCGTGGGTTATTTTTTGAGTTTATGCAATTTTTAAAATGTTTCCACTTTTCTCATCTCTTCTTGAACGTGTCCAGACGATCACCGTTCATTTTAATATTGCTGTTTTTTTTATATCTGCTTTTCCTGAAATTCCAATTATTCTCGCAAAAAATTATTATTTCATTTATTTATTTATTTATTTATTTATTTATTCAGTAGTGAAGTTTTCACTTTCTTTCATCGATTTAATCCAACTGCTTTGTTGTCTCTAACTTTATGAATAATAATACGAGAAAACATTTAAAAAATTCATTCTTTAAAAAACTACGACAAATCTCCTTTTTTTTAAATACTATAATAAAATTGAAATTACATGGACTCTAACGAAACACTTGCAGAGAAAACTAGATAAGAACTACAGAAGATTATAGTGTGCAATTTTGAACAAATTCTAGAAGCAGCAGCCCCCAAAAGAGCAGTTGTTTAGCCTCGTACCTCCCATCTGTCAAAGAAACCAAGTAAGGCAAGGAAAACAGATTAGACACTTTTGGAAAAATTAAGCGGAGTTATCCTAAGAAATTCTAAGCATTGGCAGACCAGTAAAAAAAAAACTGCTTACCTCCGCTCTGTACAGACACTTAGTATCGCCACGATAACTGTTGCGATGACCGATAGGGAGGGTTGGTGAAAGTAATAGTCAAGAGAATTCGCGGAAGGAATTTTTTTCAATCACAAAATTTCTTTCCATTATTAACGATATGCAAAAAGCACAAGGTTATCTAAATACAACTTGGATTATAAAGAAAAAAATTATGGTAAGGACCCAGAATTTGTGTAGATGATTCAATAATAGTATATTCTTGCAATGGGGATTTGGGAAGTTGTAGGCTGTGATTGGAAGAAAAAGAAGCTTTAGAGGCTCTTATAGTATGTTGAGTAAAAGGTCGGAATTTGTAGCATGATTCCACCATTAGAGTAAACATTTACTGTGCTATTTGGCACTTGATTGAATGACATGACTGATGATACAAACTACGTTATAGTCATGTGACATAAAAGTGTTGTATTCATTTTGACGCAATGAATAATAAAGACGAGGGAAGACTTCTTTAACAAATATGTACCTCTCACTTTATTGTAAGGGTTCAAAAAGGTTATTCAAGGTTTGCGTGTGAGAAGGAGTTGGAGACCGAACATAAACTGTAATATTTTAACCCCAACTCTAATGGCCGTCAACGTTGCTCAACCGGAGGTCCAGAGGCCCACTCTGCTGGGTGATGGCTTTCTTTACTGCATCTTATCGGCATCTTCTCTGGACCCCAACTCATCAGGGCCCCAAGCCCCTTCGGTCTGGTGTGGCTTTCCCTACCACAGCTCGTCTCTTTCCTCTCCATTTCTAACTGGAACTCGAACTTGACTGAGTTATATAATAGTCCAACACCCACTCGATCGCCTACTCGATCTTTGGAATGGCATGATTGATCGTCATCCAGCGGAAATAACTGTCATGCAGTTCACAGGTCACTCTCTTCCGGTGCATCAGTCTATGAGTGTATCATGGGCTTTACCTTGTCCCATTTCATCAGCCAAATCCACCCACGCGATCTCTTTCGATTACTGGCCATTTGAGTGTGTCACTTCCTTCCGGTGCATCACTTTGTAATGGCATGTTTGCTCGGGCTGAAGTCAAAATACAACAAAATGACGATAAAAGAAGGGTACATTTGTTCAGTTGAAAAAGTCAATCTGGTGGAATACTACTTAACATGTGAATTGAAACTTAAAAATTAATAGAGCCAACAAAAATTAATCTAAAAATTTATTGGAGGGGTTAATTTAAAAATTAAATAGAGGGGTTAGTAATTACATTTATATCTTATCTATTTTTACATGATTGGTTGTTTAGATTTTTAGGTTATTTAACGCCAAATCTATTTTTATGAAAATAGTTCTATTTCAAACCATTCAGTTTAAGATATGTCTGCAGTTTAAATTTAAGTATAGTTTAATTGTGAAAACATTTCTATTTCAAGCTATTCAATTTAGTCAAGCAGTTCTAATTCAGCTTATTCAATTTAGTCTAAGTACAGATTTTCTTTACACAGTTAAATGTCAAAACGGTTCAATATTAAAGAATTCAGTTTAGAGTAAGTAATGTTTCAATATCAAAAAACAGTTCCATTTCAAATAATTCAGTTTATGATCAGCACGCAGTTTAAATGTAAGTACAGTTTAATCGTCAAAACCATTTATTTAAAGCTATTCAGTTCAGTCAAACAATTCAGTTTATCATAAGAAGGCCTTTCGTTCTATTTAACCCATAGATATAGCCCTATCAGGTGCTACAACGCCGAGCCAGAGTGAACCTGGGAGCAATGGAAATGAAGGGGTGCTCAGTATTCCCCAAAGCCTCAGCATCACTGGAACCTCACCATCAGATTGTTTAGTGTCATATACAGGACACTCATGGCGGGGGGCTTACCCCTCTACAGAGAAGCAGTCGGTGCATTCTACAGCCCCAGCTTAGTGGGCAATATTCTTTTATATATATATATTTATGGTTCATACGAGGTCACTTGGTGAGTTAATGGTAGACGGTATAATTGAATAATGCTCAATATTAATGATAGACCTTTTGTAGTATATATATATATATATAGTCATTGTCAGTTTTCGATATATATATATATATATATATATATATATATATATATATATATATATATATATACGGGGGTGTCGGGGCGTATGTGTATGCTAAAAGACATCTCTGAGTATTGAATGTTCTCTTTTTCTGTTTTACTCGTTTATTTCTTCTGAAGATTGTATTTTTGTTCAGATATAGAAATATTTAGCTATGGAGATGACATGAGAAGGTCGGTAAACAGAACTTATTTCTCTGAAAAATTAGTGAAAATATCAAATCTTATCCGCTATTTAATAGCTTGATTGTCTAATTTGTTGCCAGGCAATAGTGATGTTGAAATGGGGATTCCCCGACTGGAATTTTAAGTTATATTTACTTTTAAGTAGCAGTACACACATCGATATTTCAGACTATTTGCATTGAGAACTTAATCAGCGGTATCATCATCATCATCATCATCATCATCATCATCATCAAATTGTGCTGAATAGCACATCGTTCCCTAATTCAGTGCCACCCGTTCCTCTCGTCCAACTTTCCTAGTAGGTCCTTTAGACTGCAATTAGTTTTCCCACAGATATGATGAATGTACGCCCTTGCTGGATGGTTAGCACCGGTGCATCCTTGTATAGTTCATCTGCATCGAAGAAATTTTGATTTTGTGGTCTGCTGTTGATTCTTTTCAAACACTGTGACCAGAACTCCAGCCTCATCAGTTTACCTGCGTGGAGAGCGGGGTGGATATATGGTTTTAATAATAGTCATTGTCAGCTTTCGATGACTTTTTTTCCTCGTCAATAGACGCTATTACTAATAAGTCTCAGTAGTTTCCATTCTGAACAATTTGATCTTGACCGCTGACCTATGAGGTCAATATCAGGTGCCTCACTTTTAGATTCGCTCACTATCAGGTGACTCACTTTTAGATTCGTCTACCTTGTTTCCCATCCCATTGTTTCCATCGCTATACGCTTGTGTTGTTCATAAAATACACTCCTTTCTCAGAATCAGTTATTCAAACAAACTACGGCAAGATTACAGTCATTACAGAGACCACATATTTCATTATTGTGGAGTTTGATTTCTCCGGTCTAATCATTGTTTTATTGTCACAATGTTCTATATCTCTGGAGCTACACTAGTTAGACTTTGTCAAAGCAAATTTTCCTTCTTATCAAAAAAGATTTTATCCGACTAATTTGAGATTTTCAAAACTTTTTCATTTAGAATCATACCTTTGTGAAGAGCTAGACCTACATTCAAATTTCTTATCTAATTTAAAATTTTACCAAATAAGTAAAATAATCTATATAATTAATTAATCATCCTGATTATTTTACAGCTGTTTGCATTTTGCTCAGAGCTAATAACCTAGGGTATAGCACTGGACCTTGCTGTCTACTTCAAGCTATAACCCGGCACCCGTGCCCGGACTCGAATATGGGTTCGTGATACAGCTTGGCTCATTAGGCCCACATTGCACTTGGTAGGTCAATGAGCAGCATAGACCAGCAGGGTTCGAGTTTCGTCTCGTTGCCGTCCTTCCCCTCCCCTAAATCCCCACTATAATAGGCCTTCGAGTCATTGACCTTGTGTAATGTAATGTCTGGTGGGAGGCAGCGATAAACATCATACCCTTCGGAAAGGCATTATTCAACAAGTCTCCCCACCAGCTATAGATAAATAGCTGGGCAGACAGGACCTTTTTTAACTTGGTATACCAACTAGTCTAGGAGAAGGAAAAATGAATTCAAATCTGTTTAACTCCGTTTTAAATTTGCCATTCTGTAGCATATTACTCGCGCAGAGGGGTTGGGTAAATATATATTTGAACAACAACATTAGATTTAATTATTGGCGTTTTTTTTTTCATTGCTTTTCTTTTGGCTTTTTTCGTTTAACTTATTCCAACTTTATTTTTCTTTTTTCTTGAATAGCTTTTGAGCATTTAAATATTTGCAAAATAAAGATAATGTACCGATGGAGATAGTTAGAAAGACTAAATCAAAAATTTTCACGAAGGTCAAACCACTTAATATTCTTCTACAGATGAAGAGATCTCTAGCTAGTTCCACCAGGCTTAACATTGAGAATCCCAGTTAATTCCTGGTGGGAGCGAGAAGTTACAAAATGATTAGAGCCATGAATTAGACCGAGATAGAATTCATACCAACCGTTCGAGGAAACATCAATTACGGTCCGAAATCTTAAGCAAATTTACCTCATTCCTGGAAAGAATATCAATGATTGAAGACAGAACCTGAATCCAACAATATCTGGATAAATCATACCAACAGGAATTTCACAAAGTCAGGGCTTGTCAATTACGAAGTTAGAGAAGCTAAAAACCCGAAATATAAAAATCTGAGACAATTACTCAACAGCGACAGCCATTGTCAACATCTGTAAGCGACAGCTAACTACCCTTGAAAAGTCAATGCGAAACAAAGGTCTCAACTTAACCGCTACCATCAAGCAGATCCCTTACTTAGATATGATAGCCCAATTTGTGAATGCAGCCTTGAAAATTCCCAAGGCCCAGAATGATGAGCAAAGATGGAAAGTGAGGCAAGCACTTGAGAAATCGTAGCCTCCGAAACCAAACATCTTAATAGCGAATAGACTAGCCATCAGATCGCTACAGGATGATGACAATATTCTAACCCTCCCAACGGACAAAGGCAATATTTCTGTGGTAATAGGTAGGATGGAATACTCAAACAAATCTGCAGACTAAATTGGCAATGGAGGTTATTATAAAGTAAAGAAGGATACAACCCTGAAGACGAAAAATAAGCTGTCACGGGCACTCAGTAAGAACAAAAATATCATACCACAAATGATACAGATAGCTAATGGCACACTATTGTAAGCTACCGCACATACAAGGATTATTAAATAAGTTTCCAGACTTCTTTCGTATGGGCCCTTTTATTGATAGTACACACATAAAACTCTAGTCCCCTTCCAAGTAATCTCCTCCGGCTGCAATGCACTTGTTGTACTGTTCCAACAACAGTGATCAGTTGCGTATATTAAGTATAGAGATGAACACAATATGGGAACCAATAAGCAAAAACGCTAGATAAAAAAATCGTAAAATGAACTCAGGTAAAAAAAAATCATACGTAATAGTAGTAACTAATAGTGATGTAAGAACATTCAGTCAATAAGTAAAAAAATTCACTCTGAAATGGCCAGCAGAATACATAGCGTAAGGGTCAAAAGTTTGCAGGTTCGATCCTGACTATTGGCGAGTAAAAATACAAGAATACTTAACAGTTGTACCCGGTTATGGTTAACGGAATCCTATTAAGCGACCCCCATCTATTAAATAAAGGAAGTTGTTGGAAATTCTGTGTAGGTTCCTGAATTCGACAAGAAATCCCTGAAGAAGGCCAGATTGGCTAAAATTTTGTGAACATAATAATAAGGATGAAAACAATAGTCCGAAAAACCTGAATGGCAAAAATAGAAAATACAGTTTTCTACATTTTTTACAAGAGCAATGATTTTGAAAATTAACACCCATTCAAAATGGTTATACATAGTTCAGCTTTAGCTTTGTACGTAGTCACTTAACAGCAAAATTCTAATGTCTACAATTATCGCTATGTAATTTCATTAAAATGAACCGACGCAGACTACGCCGATGATATAACGCTTCTGGCAAATGCACCTGCACAAGCCGAAACTCTGCTACATAGTCTGGAACGAGCCGCTGCAGGCATCGGCCTCCATGTCAATGCACAGAAGACGGAATATATGTGCTTTAATCAAACAGGCAATATATCTCCACACTAAATGGTAGCGCTCTGAAACTAGTTGACCTACCTCGGGAGCAGTGTTTTTATCAACCGAGACAGACATCGACACGCGACTAGCAAAGGCATGGACAGCTATCGGTTGTACGGAAGTCAAACCTGACCGATACAAGGAAGCGCAGTTTCTTCCAAGCAGCGGTCGTATCGATACTGCTATATGGATGCACCACATGGACGCTAACTAAAAGTATGGAGAACAAGCTTGATGGCAATTACACAAGAATGCTGCCAACAATATTGGACAAGTCCTGGAGACAGCACCCCACAAAACAGCAACTGTACAGCCACCTACGACCCGACGCGAAAACTATCAAAGTTATACGAACCAGACATGCGGGACTGTGCTGGAGAAG
Organism: Sepioteuthis lessoniana; assembly: GCA_963585895.1. Lineage (NCBI taxonomy): Eukaryota > Metazoa > Mollusca > Cephalopoda > Myopsida > Loliginidae > Sepioteuthis > Sepioteuthis lessoniana. Next base: position 10,850 of record CAUZXS010000902.1, read on the forward strand.
TAGGGACGAGCTAGTAATTGATGTACTCCTGTGGACCCCTTTACATGGACGAGCAAAGGCAGGACGTCCAGCTCGAACCCACATACAGCAGCTCAGTGCCGATACTGGATATAGCCCTGAGGACCTGCCAAAGGCAATGGACTCTTGGGAGGGATGGCGAGAGAGGTTCAGAAATATCCGTGCTGATAGCGTTACATGATGATAATGATGATGATGATATCTTGAAAAAACTATAAAATTATGACTTTTATTTATGAGTAATATTTATTTGGGTTTCATCTAATTCTACAAGCCAATATTTAAGCACTTTTTAAACTGAAGATAAATGCTTTTAAAACGTTCTGTATTCATTATAAATGTACGAGGTGTATACGATAAGTTTTCAGACTTTTTTGTATGGGCAATTTTATTGATAGTACACGCATGAAACTCTAGTCCCCTTCGAAGTCATTTCCTCCGGCTGCAATGCACTTGTTGTACCATTCAAACACCTTTTGGAACGCCCCATGGAAGTCTTCTTGTGTGAGCGTGTCAATGACCTTCGTCTCAACCCCTTTCATCTCCTCAATTGTCTCATAACGACAGCCTCTGAGTTTATGGAATAAACAAAAGTCACAGGGAATTGTTGACTAGTATATTGTCCTGGTGGAAATGCTACTGACCCGATTTTAAGAATGCTGGCCTCTTCCCTAGGAATCTCTTCCTGAAATCCCTTAAAACCTCAACATTGTAACCCTAACCCTAACCCTAAACCTTTGGCCAATCAACTCTAGTGTATTGACTTCCTTACTCCTCCAACACCTCTCATCATCCCTTACAGACTCCCTGCCTTCCTTGAATCTCTTATGCCACTCAAAAACTGATGCTCGATTCATGCAAGATGACCGAAAAGCAGTCTGAAGTATTTCATACGTTTCTGTGATTTTTTTCCTAGTTTAAAACAGAATTTTATTGCATATCGTTCTTCTAAAGTATCAGATTGCATTTTTGAAATTCACCAGCAGTGACAATCAGGCTTTACTAGGGTGTATTCCAATTGCTGCTGTAGCTGTACATTTGAAGCTGAACTCATAAAAATTGGTCAGTTATCTCATAAGATGTATAGTAATAAGATACTGAATTTTCAAGAGTCTACACCAATTCTAAATGCACATACGAAAACGTCTGGAAACTTATCGTATGCACCTCCTAAGTATGGAAATATCTTCGATGATCATATGTACATCGAAGTTAGATTCAGGTTAATTTTCTGAAACGGCAATGCTATGAATTTGTAAGAAAATCTATGCAAACATGGATACAGTACAAACGCTACTGATAAACAGAATGAAGATAATAATATCAGCCATGCACAGAATAATGCGAGTCATAATATTATTAGTGACGGTAGTGCTTGTGGCAAAAAGCGTGTGAGGCGGGGAAGCAACGGCCACATGAAGAGTGAAATATATGAGAGAATTAAAAATCTTGAAAACTAATGGTTCCTCGCCCAAAGTGACCAGAAACAGATGCATATGAAAATCACTCCTGTTTTGATCCTTATTGAAATATCATTGAAAAAATAATCCTGGACCCATTTCTCAGGGGACTCATATAGTTAGCAATCTAGTTGGATTTATGAAATATCAAGGCTAAAAATCATCTCGACGAATTGAGAATCAAGAAAATCCCCGTCAATCTATGAAAATAGTCAGTGTTACTTACCTGCAGTATCTCCCATTAAATTAAATCCCTAAAATCTTATTGAAAAAATAAAGTTAATTTTCTCAAATTCGATTTGAATGCAGCCTTGTCGGTAGTTCTTATTATGCGCAGACTGTATCCACTTCAGAGCATTAAGACTCCACCAGAAAAAAAAGAGGAGGTGTCCTCGTGGTGTAATGGTTAAAGCGATGGACTGCAGAAACGTAGTACGCGAGTTCGTACTCCAGTCGCGCTATTACGTTCACTTTCGGGCAAATACCCTTGAGAAAGGTATGAACACCCTCATCCTCCCAGCTATGGGTTAAATAGTACCACTACTGTTCTTCTAGGAGAATGGCTTTGGCATTAAATAACCTAAAAGAGTTGATATGCCGTTAAAAACAAAGAAACCAAAGAAAAAAAGAAAGTTCCCCTGGGTATGACATCAAACTGCATTTGACAGTGAGGCTACACTTCTGGAGATCTGGGTAATGTGAAGAACCCTTTCATTCAGGTCCGAGCTGATTCAAAGTGATAGTATTTGATTGGGTCCGATCTATGGGTCAAATAGATCTGTTTAAAAATTATCAGTATTGGAGAGGAATATTAGATTCTATGAGCAAAAGTAATAGTTTTAAAGAAAAGTTTCCTAAAGCTATTATTATTGACTCAGGATGATTATTGTTGAATATTGACCGGAGTGATCCCTTTGACGTGCGTCGTAAGTTGAGTGGGCGGCGTAACAAGATGTATATCTGTTTCCTAAAGTAAACAGGGCTCTGCTTGCTAAGCGAGAGTGCCACGTAAATTGCATGATTGGCGTACTAAATCGGAGGCGTTTCCACGTGCAACGCCTGGGTGGGAGGTGTGGCCAGGAGGATTGCGTGGGCATCTAGGAAATTATATAAACCAGGAAAGATTTTGACCACAGACAAGACGAACGGAGAACAAAGAAGAAGACCAGCAGAGCAGGTACTAGACGTTATGCTGGATATCTATTGGTAGATTTCTTTGACATGCCGCACAAGTAACTTGGGTGGTATAACAGGATGTATACCTGTTATGAAATGAGACCCTAAAATATTCTCTTTGATATTCCTAAATTTATCCTATCACTTTTGTCCCTTCACTATTGAAGGAAACCATGCACATTGAGAACCTTTGTTTTGACAGTCAGAAAGAAACTCCAAGTAAAGACATACTAATTGAATGCTCTTATTCCATTGCACATGATGAACACCATGAAAATGGTTTCACCATAATATCAGAAAACCCATTTAAGGACGAAGAATTTATTAATTCAATGAATGACGAGTGACAAACTTATTGCGAGTTGCCGGGGCGAAAACTACAAGAGGTGATAGTAAAATCTGTTGAAATGTCCACAGAATATAGGCGCTAATATGAGTATTTAGGTGCATTTTTATATAGCCTTTTTGGTTTGGCTTCTTTGTTCAATTAATGGCATATCAATTTTCGTAGGTTATTTAATCCCAAAGCCATCCTTCTTGAATAACAGTAGAGATACTTTATCCAATAGCCTGGGGGATATGAGGGTTCATACTTTTCCCAAGGTATTAGTCCGAAAGTGAACTTAACAGCGCGACTGAAGTTCGAACTCGCTTACAACGACTTCGCTGTCCCTTAGTTTAATCCTTACACCATGAGGACACCCTCCTATAGCCTTTAATTGCGGCGATGTGAGTAATGAACGTGCAGAACAATTCAATCAGGATATTAAAACCCTGGAAAACAGACAACAGCTGGAATTAAAAAGAGAATTAAATAACAATTAGCACGACAGAGAATGAAAAAAGAACATTTTTCACTGCAGGTTCTATGTTCTCGAAGGTTTTATTTCTGCTGTTATTTTATTAAATGTTTTGATGAAAATATTTGTTGGCTTGGTATATTCAATCGTGTTTCTGGGGCTTTTTTTTTTTGGTGGGGGCGTCTTATGGTTATTACAAAAATTGTATTTCTCAATAAACAGATCGATATTTGTTGATTTAAATACTAATTGAGAGTTTTCTACGATTTTACTTACAGAAATATTGTCATCGATCAATATCATATGTTTAGAAAAAAAAATTAAAAAAACTTTTTTCAAATGTGATTTATTTCTCTACAGCAAAACCGGAAGCTAACCAAGAAAAAGTTAGATGATTTTCAGATTCAACGCCCTCAAATTAGCTAAAAAAAGAAAATTGGTGCCTAGACAACATTTCACTTTTTTTTTTCTGTTGACCAGAGTTATTATTAAATAGAAATAGTTACAGTAAACCATAACATCATTTGTAGATTAATAATATTAGAAAGGAATACTTGAAACCATACATTTACGTGTGATTTTTTTTGTATTAGATATCATATAACTGTGAGCAAAAATCACTTAAGAAACGGCTATACAAAAACTGTAAAGGGGGTGTCCTCGTGGTGTAATGGTTAAAACGATGGACTGTGGAATCGTTGTAATCGAGTTCGTATTCCAGTCGCGCTATTATGTTCACTTTCGGGCAAATACCCTTGGGAAAGGTATGAACCTCCTTATCCTTCCAGCTATGGAGTAAATAGTACCACTACTGTTCTTCTAGGAGAATAGCTTTGCCATTAAATAACCTACAAAGGTTGATATGCCATTAAACAAAGAAACCAAACCAAACAAAAATAGGAATATAAAAGTACATTGGACATGATTCCCTAAGCCATTGGCATAAAATAATTCTAGACTGGTTGACATATCTTTAAATTCAATCAATCAGTTGTTTGAATTTTTATCCAAAATATTGGGAAAGGCATGAACCCCCTTATCCTCCCAGCTATGGGTTAAATAGTATCACTACTGTTCTTCTAGGAGAATGGCTTCAGCATTAAATAACCTAAAAAGAGTTGATATGCCATTAAACAAAGAAACCAAATCAACCAGTCTCCAATGAGCCAGATATAGAACAACGTCATTTTACGTGGATAAAAGATGATTTGTAATGAGAATTCTCCTTCTCCAAGATTAGTTGCCTGTTCTAGACTAGTTGACAAACTAAGGGCTAAAGAACTATTACTTGCCTATAGCTGGGAGACGTATGAATGCCTTTTCCAATGGCATTAGCTTGTAGTGAAGTGCAAACGGCCTCCTTCATAATTTGAAATCACGTCACTATTTCCGTTAAATCGAAATTCAAAATTAGGATCCCCCTGATTGGAATAATATTTACTTTCAGGTAGCAACACAGATATTAACAGTTCAGTTTCTATATGTTAATAACATCCATAGTTGTTTTGTACTCTTATGGACCCCCACACATGGCCTTGCGAAGGCAGGACGACCAGCACGAACATACATTCAGCAGCTATGTGAGGATACAGGATGTTGTCCTGAAGACCTGCCAAGGGCGATGAACGATAGGGAGGAGTGGCGAGAGAAGGTCAGGGATATCCGTGCTACCAGCGCGACATGATGATGATGATGATGATGGTTGTTTTATTAAGTTTGGTTGGTTTGGTTTTTTTATGGCATATCAACCCTTGTAGGTTATTTAACGCCAAATCTATTTTTATGTAAATAAAAAGTTCTATTTCAAAAAATTCAGTTTAGCATGAGTACACAGTTTGTCAAAAACATTTCTATTTCAAACTATTTAGTTTACTCAAGCAGTTATATATAATAATTCAGTTTAGTGTATGTACAGTTTCAATGTCAAAAAAACAGTTCAATTCAAATAATTCAGTTTAGCATTAGCACGATGTTTAAATGTAAGTACAGTTTAATTGTCCAAAACATTTCTATTTCAAGCAATTCAGTTTAACATAAGTATGCCGTTAGTTCTATTTTACCCATAGATAGGGCCCTATCAGGTGCTACCACGCCGGGCCAGAGTGGACCTGGGAACGATGGTAATAAAGGAGTACTCCACATTCCCCAAAGCTCCAGCATCATTGGAAACTCACCATCAGATTGTTTAGTGTCATTTCTAAGACACTCATCGAGGGGGAGTCTTACCCCTTTGCAGAGAAGCAGTCTGTGTGTTCTACAGCCCCAGCCGATTGGGCAATATTAAGTTTGGTTTATTTTTTTTACTTAAGGGCATATCAACATTCATGGGTTATTTAATGCCAAAGCCATCCTTGTAGAAGAATTTTAATGGTAATTGTAATGGCAATATCTAACCAATAGCCGGAGAGATACAGGAGTTCATTCTTTTACTCAGAATATTTGACAAAAAGAGAACGTCATAGCGTGATTGGAGTTTGAACTCACTTATTCCGATATTTATTCAGTGTTTGAAATGCATATGCAAATATAACAACTATTGTGGGACGGAGCTAGTATATCTTCATAAGATACTTCAAATTAATTATTTCTTTTGTATCACCTTATTCCCGTGTGACTTAAGAAAACGCTCCATAGTTATATATTTTCCTGCAATAACGATTAGCATCCGAGATCGATGTACAACTTTACTCTCTTTAATGTTACTGCATTAATGATCAAATTAAGAATTAATTTCAAATTTTGGTAATTCATTGATAGTTAAGACATCTAAGAGATCTTATTTTGGCAAAAAATCAAATCGAAACTTTAACGTTTGTACTTTTTATTTCAAAATAAATCGAAATATTTCAATACTTTTTACATAATTACATTTGATTAAGCTCTTGAAAATAGGCCATGGTTTTAGGAAGTCGAAATCGATGGATTTAACGGCAATTTTTTGATAAGTACAAAGGTACCCATGAATTTCCGGCTTCTTGCTCTTGTAACTGCGGTCCTTGATGATAATGCTTCTTTTAAGAACAGCGTGAAGGGTTATACTTAGCGCTTCATTTTATAGAAATTTCGGCAGTTTAAAAAGTGACGTATTTCATGAACAACGACTCCATAACATTTTCAGTCTGTTATGAATTGCATTGGAAATTGCTTTATTCTTTTTTAAAGAAAAATAAAAGTACATCGCTTCAATATCAATGGGGCTTAAGATATGTTGACTGTTTCCCCTGCTGAAAAGTAAGTACCATTTGGACTCGCACCCCACCTGTCTTCCAGGAATTGATATCAGTTTTTTCACATGATTTTGCTCAAGAGTATCTTGATATCTTGATATCCTCATATATAATGGATGACCATCTGAAAACACAATGTATTAAGTAGTTTATGAAAACATAATCTACGATTGAAACCCTCTAAGTGTGAGTTTTTATGAAAGAGACTCAATACCTAGGTTTTAGAGTCAACGAAAAAGGGACACAACTAGATTTTAATAAAGTCACAGCTATAAAAGTAGTTTTACATCTACCACCGTCAGACTGATGAGAGCTATCATTGGAATGACATCATTATTGACCTTTTATTTGAAGATTTATTTATATAGCTGAATGACTATTTAAACTAACGAAGAAGTATGCACGTTTCCATTCGGACGATACTTGTTATGCCATGCGGCTTTCTATAGTTTAAAGATGAAGCTCACAAAGACGGTGATACTTGCATATCCCGACCCAAATAAGGCCTAGAGGCTTTATACTGATGCCTCTAATAAATCTATTGGTACTATTTACCAACCCCTCCGCTCGGGTAGGATTTGACACAAGGTCAATTTTTAAGCGGAGTTTAACAGGTTTGAATTCAGAGTTTTCCTTCTCCTAGACTAGTTGCCTCAACAAGGCTGAAGAACCTAGTCTGTCCTACTATTTACCCATAGCTGGAGGGAGAATAAGGGGGTTCATACCTTTCCCAAGGGTATTTGCCCGAAAGTGAACATAATAGCGCGACTGGAGTACGAACTCGCGTACTACGATTCCGCAGTTCATCGCTTTAACCATTACACCACGAGGACACCCTAATAAATCTATTGGTACATGTTTTTCCCGGGTGGTTTATGATTAAGAGGATATGAAAGAAGTTGAAAAGCCAATTTATTTCTTATCACATTAATTAAGCGATATGTAGACAAGGTTGTTAACTTTAGAGAAAGAGACTTATGCAATACATTATACCCTTCAAAAACTTAACCGCTCTCACCATAGCATATTTTTCACTATCTATATAGATCATAAACTGCTAGAGTATTTATCAAATTCACCTATACCTAATAAGAATATGCAGTCATGGTATTTATGTATAGCTAGCTATGATTACAAAATACAGTACCTCAAAGGTGAAGATAATGTTTGTGCATACATTTTATTACGTGCTGTATATGGGAGTAAGAACAATGATGACCTTTCTGATGGTTTAGGCAATAGGAATTAAGAAATTAGTGCGATAAATTTGAATTTAATCAAGCCAAAAGAGTTTACCTCATGCAAAAATGCCGAAGACCCAACGATGACGCACAAACGTTTCAAGGACTACATGTAATCAGTGAGCAAGAATCTAACAAAAACATTTTAGACTTGAGTAGTTCACTGGAATAGGTCGCATATAAGTTTGTATCTGCTCCTGCAGCAGTGCCCACCATATTATGTCTGTGTCGGTAAAGTGGCTGTATAACTGTTGATTTATGAGTTGCTGTATCCAGGACTTTTTCAATGTAAAGTTACAGCACCCAATCAGAACGTTACGGGACCAAATAAAAGTGTGTAACATCATGGCAATAAGTGGGATCAGACAGACAAGTGTCACGTTACCTCACCGACCCGCAACCATCTCGAATTTCAATAGGATTCACAGTCTTCACAGACGGACAAAGTCGGACACTTTACTTCAAAATACGAAAGAGTTTATTTCTAACGGTATACATTTATATTCACCTCTGCTTTTCATCTTTGAGCTGACCAAACTGCAGACTGCCGACAGAATTAAAAATTCCTTTGCGTACATATTAATTATCTCATCAGCTAATGTTAATAACACGTGTCTTTAACTTTCTTGCATGAAAGCATCGCATTAGCCAGTTGCCGTCTTTACTTTGTTTACTTTTCCAACATCCAGGTCTTAACCTACGGTTTCAAAAACAACCAATGAACTTAACAATCTGCCAATCTCATCCTGGGGTACGTGCACATATATGAACTTTGCGATGACCTACACTTACATTCAAAGTTTTCTAACCAACTTGCAATATAATAGTACAAAAAAAATTATTTCCTTATATAATTAAGTATCATCCTTAATTATATCACACCAAAATAGTTCGCTATATCCTTGATTAGTTCCCATCAAGTTTTGTCTCAAACATTTCGTAATATTCTAATTGGTGAAACCAAACAATAGTACTGACATGGTAACGTCTTGGAAGAATTCCTGTTTTATTTTACGTGGAAGATCGCATTTCGATATAATCTCAAAAGCGAAACATAATACAATGAAAACCGACATTATTAGGTATTATTAGGTTTTATAGCAAAACCAAAATTGCAATACTTATATAACCAAACCTAATATAGTCGCGAGGTTTTGGAAAAGATTTGATGACGGCTGATTTGTACGAATACAATGTCTTCTTTTTTTGCTTATATACAGGATGCATCAATATTTTGAGACCACCTCTTTCAAGAGTTGTACATTTTCTGACTTTCATGAGATTTTTGATAAATGTCAAATATCAGGTTGACTCCTCGAATCCAAAAGGACGCTGCAATCGTAGTCTAATGATATACAGAGAGCCGGCTCCCTAAAAGTTTGCACGAACTCTCATCTCAGTTTGAAAAGTGATGGGAATTCAATATCAGCACATAAAATTAAAAAAACGCATGCTCAGGTTCCCAATGAGATCAGCAAACATAACTTTTTAGGAAAAGACCAATATATTTTCCATATAGGAAATTCCCCGATATTATCCATATAAGAAAGTCAATCAGAGCTATTGAAGAGGACTGTATGTTTTCAGAAGTTAACTTCAGAAGGGTTATGCATGGGGCCCTCTGATACAAGATGTAAGTGATGAAAAGGGGATCAATTTATGTAAAATGTGACAAAAAAGAATTGTTCAATCCATGAAAACCACTTGGAATACAAGTAAAAAAATCAAGAGGCTGGAATGCTTTGTTTTTTGGGGTTTTTTTTTTTTATTCAATGAGACATATTTCGATCAAGACCAAAAGATAAATCGAATGAATGAAAGCTGAATATAGAGAGACCGAAATTAGGTTCCAACGACTATGCATACTAAGTTCCCAGCATCTGTGATTATTCTGCTAGTCGTGAGCAACATGGGATATATCATGCCTCTTCATATGCGTGTCAATCTCCATGATCATGTTTTCCTCGACAAATGGCCTCCAATCTCACCAGATCTCAATCCACTGGATGATGGGCGTGGCCAATCAACACCAAAATAACATCATCCAATCTCTCACATCCGGCATAACCAGCACTACGTCAAAAATTGATAAATATCATCTGATTTGAGCAAATCAACATTTCTGACTCTGCATTGTAGCAGCTATTAATGATAATGTTAGATTCATTGAATAGGTGTGAAAAAAGTGTTGCATACTACCACTGGATCTTAACAAAGAATGAGGAACACGCATGTATGAATTTATAATATTAAATTTCAATTCTTCGAGAGTGAAACAGAAGAACAGTCGGAAAGATTTCTCATACACAAATGAGTTGACAGGAGTCGGAACAGCCAGCGAGAACTGACCTCAGTCAAAATGTTAGACCTTATATAATCTTAAAACTCCTACGCAACCCACATGGCCACGCCATTTAATCCACTCAATGCTTGTACTCCAATGGTCATGGCTGACACCCACGCATTGCTTGTTCCTAATTGATCACGGCTTACACCTACTAATTTCTGCTTTTCCGTTTTTGTTGATTTTATCGATAACCGAGTGGTGTAATGGCTAGTAAGGTAAACTAGTAAGCCTTCACGAGTTTGATTCTCATGTGGCCTTGTGCTAGATCTAAACAAAAAGCTTCGTAAATTAATACAATTGGATTTATCTGTCAACTACATCTGCTGAGTTCATCACCGGTTAATGCAAAATCCTACAAAAGAACTCTTACTTGAACATGTTAGTTTTTAAATACATCTTTTCTTTAATGTGCTAAGTGCCGATTTGTAAATTCATACAAAATACATAAAAAACTTGAACATCCTATATAAACACGAATACAAATATATATATATATATATATATATAGTGCAATTAGAAGGAAACCCAACGCTGACTGGATATTACTAATATATATATATATATATATATATATGTATATACGATGATCATTAAATAAGTTTCCAGACTTTTTGTGTATGGGCACTTCAATTGATTGTGCACACATGAACCTCTTGTCCCCTTCGAAGTGGTCTCCTCTGGATGCAAATGCACTTATTGTACCGTTCCAACTACTTCTGGAAGGCCCCATGAAATTCCTCTTGTGTGAGCGTGTCAATGATCTTCGTCACAGCCTCTTTCATCTCATCAATGGTCTCATAACGACAGCCTCTGGGCTTAGGGAATAACCAAAAGTCACAGGGAGTAAGATCTGGACTATAGTGAGGCTGAGGAACTGTCTTGATGTCCATCTTGGTCAAATAGTCTGTGACAAGGATGGAGTCGTGGACTGGTGCATTGTCCTGCTGGAAATGCCACTGACCCGATTTCAAGAGTGCTGACCTCTTCCTGAAATCCGTTAAAACCTCAACATAGTAATCCTAACCCTAAGCCTTTGGCCAATCAACTGTGGTGTATTGACTTCTTTACTCCTCCCACACCTCTCATCATCCCTCCCAGACTCCCTGCCTTCCTTGAATCTCTTATGCCACTCAAAAACTGATGCTCGATTCATGCAAGATGGTCGAAAAGCAGTCTGAAGCATTGCATACGTTTCTGTGGCATTTTTTCCAAGTTTAAAACATAATTTTTATGCATACGTTCTTCTAAAGTGTCCTGACGTCCAGATTGCATTTTTGAAGTTCACCAGCAGTGACAATCAGGCTTTAGTAGTGTGTATTCCAATTGCTGCTGTAGCTGCTCATTTGAACCTGAAATCCTAAAAATTGGTCAGTCATCTCATAAGATGTATAGCAACACCATACTGAATTTTCGACAATTTTAAATGCCTGAACAAAAAAAGTCTGGAAACATATTGAAGGCACCACGTATATATTGACTAGCAGTCTAAAATATTTGGCCACCCTAAAGACTTTATTTCCCATCCCAAAACTGTCATTTTAATGAAACAAGTTTAGCGCCACAATGGTTTTAGTTATCATACTAAATACAAGGCTTCCTGAGCCACATTCTCGGAGATAGACTGAAGATGATTCTGCCCAGCTTTCTTTCAGGAAAGCTGGGCAGAATTATCCTCAGTCTAGCCGGTTATTCAATTTCCCTTCATTTATTAGAAATCCCAGACTTTACGATTGGCAAAACCTCCTCATACCATATCAGAGCTTCGTCCGTGTTTTACGGTTAGTGTGATATAGGAGCTTGCTGTTATTTCACCTAATTTTCTCCGCATATAGACCCTCTTATTTGAGCCCAAGATTTCGAACTTTGATTCCTTTTCCAAAGGATCTTATTCCACAACTCTGTTGTATAGACATTGTGCACTTTGTCTCTCTGGAGTCTTTTGACATTGTTTTGCTTCCCCAACAATAGTTTCTTGACAGCAATCCTGCCATATAGGCCAGCTTCACAGAGTCTTTTCCTCACCATGGCTGTTGACACATGTTCTTCATGATATTGATTCACTTGTGCAATGATGTTTGGAACAGTCAGTTTAGTGACACGCAAATTGGTGAATGATGAAATTGTCCTCTGCTCTTGTTGTAGCTATTGGTTTACCTGTCCTACTTTTGGTCTTTTTTTTTCTCCTGTTGCCTGATGTCTCCTAACAGAATAATCTATTGTACGTAAGTTTTTTTTTTATTTATCTCCTTGAATACCCTTCTTTTTTAAAGTAATGATCTGATATCTTTGTTCAAGTGTAAATTCATGTGTTTTGGGCATTTTGTTGAAAAAAAAAACATTACGGTGCTTAACATGTTTCATGAAAATAACACTTTTAGGATGAGAAATAAACATTTTTTGAAGGTAACCAAATATTTTTGTCTGGAAGTATATATATATATATATATATATATATATATCTGGATGTATGGGTGTGTATTTATATACACACCCACAAGTTCTTCTAAATTTGGCAACTATAGTCGAGGATAACCGGCAGGCTCCCAATTAAATAGCTATAACACCTAGTTGTAGGAAAGGGCGCTACTCTTTGCTCTAGATTACTCCACTACCATGGATCTGTACTGTATATTAAGCAAGGGGGCATCAAAAACCATTTTTTAATCTTTGGTATGACTCGAACTGGGATTGAACCCCGGTTTCCCGATCCATTGGCGAACACTTTAACCGTTTGGCCAATGGATCAGTCAATTCATGCTTGAAATGTCAGTAATTTACGGAGTACTTTTGCTTCAATGTAGCACATGGCCCAATGAATGGGACACAGAAGAGACTCGAACTCACTTGTATAGGTTTGCTAGTCTCGCTTGTTAATCATTATACCCTCAGAGGTGAGCAAAAGTAATAAGATAAATGAAAATATTTCTTTGAAGCTGCTTATTTTTTTATAGTTCTCAACTATTTTTGACCTTAACTTATTGTCAGCGGAAAAACTGTTCGTAAAAAAAAAGAACTTTTTTTAGAATTTTTTAAAATAATTTAGAATTTTTAAAATAATCTAGAATTTTTTTAAATAATTTAGATTTTTTTTAAATAATGAATTTTTTTAAATAAAAAAATTATGCAAAACGTAGTGGTGGTATAGCATATCCATTAACCGAATTTAACTTATTTTCTGATCCAAAATTTTTTAATTAGTCTTATACATATATATATATATATATATATATATATATATATATGTATACGTGTGTGTGTGTGTTGTGATGGTATCTGCTTTATGTGTTTTCGTTAGGTTTTTGGAATGGTGTGTTAAAAATTACCCCTGACTTGTTAGCTTTGTTTGTTTGTTTGTTTATCTGAATTTTTGGGCTTCCCTGTTTTATTTTAAGGCAGAGGGTAATTAAGTTTCAGGGAGATGGCGCCTTTAAAATTAGTAATGACTTATTGCGAGCTTTATTTTCTTTTATGTTGATGTTTTTCATAGCCAATCAAAGGCAAAATGTAAATGGCACATATGTTTTCAGTCTTTTTATCTATTTGTCTGGGTTGTTTTTTTTATCATTTTATGATTTTAAGTTTATATCGTCTTCCAATGTTTCCAATTAATTTGAACTTTTAATATCTGTTTAAGACGAGGCCGTTTGAGCAGAAGTGTTGTTCTATTAATATAAGATATTTGGGAGCCATAGCTTTGATTCTATGTCTGTAGTTATTTAATCCAAAATATTATTATTATCATAAAAATCATTACAATATTCAATGGTATAACCTAAAATAAAATCATAAAAAACTGCGAGTTTTGTAACATTTGATATTATTTGAGATGTACGGTGTTGCAGAAAAATCTATATCACTCTGTATTCTAATAACCAGACCAATTTTTGTTCAAATAATCCCAGATTTTAACAGCATGGATAGAAAGTAAGTAAAGTTGGCGAGAATTGTTGAGAGTGACCAGAAGGCTCCCTTTTCAATAGCTACTACACCAAGGTGTTGAGGAGGACGCTACACCATTCCCTGAATTGCTCCACTTTACCCTTGATACGTGCCTTATATTGCTGAGTGTTAAGCAAGGAGATATCAAGTACCATTTTTTGAGTCTTTGGTATGACGCGACCTGAAATTAAACCTAAGTCTCCCAGAACATTGGCGAACACTCAACCCACAAAGCCAATGAGCCGGTATGCATAGAAATATCCCCAAATTCTATGTTTAATGTTTAAATGCATCTTATTTTCTAAAGAATCACATTCCTAACCTAAAAAAAATTGGGCTATCAAGCTCGAGTGATTTCCACACCTTCTGTTAAAATATGAGATTATGTAAACCAGAATTACTCAAGTTACTAAATTAAAAACTGATATTAGTTGGTTGGGTTTTATGGCATATCAACCCTTGTAGGTTATTCAATGCCAAATCCATTTTTATAAAAATAGTCAGTTCTCTTTCAAACAATTTGGTTTAACATGAGTATATAGTTTGGTTGTCAAAAGCATTTCTATTTCAAGCTATTCAGTTTAGTCACACTGTTCTAATTCAGCCAATTCAGTTTAGTATAAGTACAGATTTACTTTACACACATTTAAATGTCAAAGCAGTTCTATATTAAACTATTCAGTTTAGGGTAAGTACAGTTCCAATGTCAAAAACAGCTCCATTTCAAATAATTCAGTTTAGTATAAGCACGCAGTTTAAATGTAAGTACACAGTTTAATTTTCAAAAACATTTCTATTCCAAGCTATTCAGTTTAGCCTATCAGTTATAATTTAAACAGTTTAGTTTAGCATCAGTATGCAGTTTAATTCTATTTAACCCATAGATAGGGCCTTATCAGGTGCTACCATTCCGGACCAGAGTGGACCTGGGAGCGATGACAATGAA
This sequence comes from Sepioteuthis lessoniana, assembly GCA_963585895.1. Taxonomy (NCBI): domain Eukaryota; kingdom Metazoa; phylum Mollusca; class Cephalopoda; order Myopsida; family Loliginidae; genus Sepioteuthis; species Sepioteuthis lessoniana. Next base: position 26,004 of record CAUZXS010000902.1, read on the forward strand.
GGAGTGCATCACTGGAACCTCATCATCAGATTGCTTAGTGTTATAAGCAGGACACTCATTGGTTGGTGTCTTAGCCCTCAGCAGAGCTGCAGTCAGTGTATTCTACTGCCCTAGCCGACTGGACAAAACTGATTTTAGAATTTTTAAAAGAACCTGAACATCTCAAATGATATAAAAAATTTTAAACCACCATGTTTTTATGTGATTGTTTTTGAGGCAATATTGTTTGCCAATAAATGATACCTGATAATATCCATTTTGATTGTATGATATTACACGAGAAACAATGAAATTCTTTATTTTGGGGTTAAATAAAAAGCTTTCTACAAAACTTAACAAGGGTTGAAGAAGTAAGTATTAAGTAAGGCTACGAGTTATACTGAACTAATCCTCGAAACAACACCCCACGAAACAACAGCTCTACAACCACTTACCTCCCATCTCTAAAATCATCCAGGTAAGACGAGCAAGATATGCAGGACACTGCTGAAGAAGCAAAGACGAACTAATTAATGACGTTCTACAATGGGCCTCTATTCACATGGACGTGCCAGTGTTGGCCGACCAGCTGTAATATCACGGACGGGCGCTGTTGTCAATCAGTGAAGGTGTCACGAGACTAGCGCGTGCGGGCAGAATGACCTGCAAAGTCAGACGTGATTTTGAAATAATCACAGAGGTATAATCATGTGTTTCACATGTGTTTGACATCGAACATTCGGGGATCTTCGATTTGTTCTCCAAAATCTCTATATAAGAAAACAAATCAGGAGATTTTGGCAGAGTTGAAGGCAGTTGTCAAAACGGGTGCGTTAAAGGTTCCGAGGCCCCGACCCGTCCTACCCCAGTCAGCTACGACCTATCTGTCAGGTGTGTGTCAAACAGCCAGCTCTCACCCACACCCCGTCATCAGCAAGAGGAAGGGAGAAGAAAGACGCAACTAAAATGAACTTTTCGAGTTGCAGCGATCATAGCTGAATAATAAATGACTGCTATATTTTCTTCCCTTACCTTCGAGTTTGAGTATATCTTTTTCTACGGACTTCTTTCTTTACAGCACAAAACGTTGGTCCTATGGTACAGAGCAAGAACTTACCAACTGCGCAGACATAGGACGTAGTTTGGAAAACTTGCCGGGAACTATGTCTTATAGGGACGGATGGAGAAAGAGTTCCAGGAAAATACATGCTAGCATCGCTACTTGATGATCATGATTAGTTAAGTTATCTGATTACCATATGGTATCAATATTTCTGAAATGCCCTGTATTATTTATTCGTACCTATTTTTTTTTCTTGTTCGTTTTATGTTATTTTTCTAGTTTTTTTATTTCTTTTTTTTTTTTTTTTAGATACTTACTAACACGTTGGAACTTTCAAACACCGAAAAACAGTAGCCTTTTTTACTTCTTTGTAGGGCTGGTAAAATCCATGCAATTAAAATGTTATAGACATCTAATGAGGACATTTCTTAATAGCGAAGCTAATTTACGCTTTAATGACTCCAACCTAACTAGCGAAACCGTCGGACTCCTGACGACGATCGAGACGAAATGGTAACCGCTCAGCAGAACGTTGTAAGAGTTGAATTGTGAAAAAGAAAGGAATCAAGATTGCCCGAGGCTAAGAAAGAAACCAACGGAGCGACGTTATTTAACACTGGCCGACACCGAACAGACAATATGAATTAATTGCGAGGGGAAAATCTGCTTCAATGTGTTCGCTTTTCACTTAGCCCATGACCGATTTTTATTTTGGCCATTTTGTAAAATTGAATTGATAAATAAATAAAATTACAAGGTTATTCAGTTATAAGTATATTCATCCAAAATGCATGGCGATTAAGTTTCATATACGTTAGTTCGGCTATATCTCTAAAGGAAGCAATCCAAACCCCAAGGACTTTGATAGTTAGTAATGAATATATGAATTTTGGATTATAACAAGAGTTATATATATATATATATATATATTTCTAACTATCGTAATAATCCAAAAATTAGGGGGCTAGACTTCCTGATGATCCGATAACGTGAAACTTTAGTAGAAGATTTCCGACTCGCGATTTAAGTTAATTTTAGAATTGGCTCCACTCGTGTTGAGCATTCTTGTAATTGTAGCATTACAGTGTTCGCGGAAGGTTTTAGTTTTCTTTTGACCAACTGAATGCCTATCCCTTGATTTTTTTCAAGGGGTCTGACGTGGTTGGCCTTTTCTTTCTTTTTGACCTATAATATTTTTTCTTTTTCCCCCGGACAGTGATTCGAGATATTCTTATCTCTTGTTTCTGGCGTTTTTTTTTCCTTTTTTTCTGGTACCGTGAATGCTGGTAGATATTAGATTAGTATATATATATATATATATATAAAGAATAGGTTCACTAAGAGATTAATATTTTTCAAAAATTGTTCATTTCATCCTTACATCCCTGTATGTTTCCAGATTGTTGCTTTCGTCAGAGAACATTTATTAATTTATTAGGTCTTTGCTTGGATGTTATATGACTGGAGCACCCAATGAGGCTCGAAACAAACCTACACGAGGGATTTCGAGTCTTATTGGGTGCCCCATTCAGATAGCCTTGTGCCACATCCAAACAAGTAACCTAGTAAATTATTAAATGTTCTCTGACGAAAGCAACATACAGGAAACATATACGTTTGTAAGAATGAAAAAATAATTCTTAAAAAGACAAATCTTAAATTTTGAAATGTTTACTTTTTTCTCTCTTGATACCACCAAAAAGAACAACTTTTTTACACACACACACACACACACACAAATATATATATATATATATATATATATATATCTTTGTATTTGTGATATATGTATAAATCTTTAGATTATTATGATAGTTGATAATATATATATATATATATATATATATATATATATATCGCTAACTAAACGGCTGGAGAAAAACTTGACAGCAATTACACAAGAATGCTGCGAGCAATATTGAACAAGTCCTGGAAGCAACACCCCACAAGACACCTACTATACGGCCACTTGCCTCCCACCACAAAAACTATCCAAGTTAGATGGACCATATATGCAGGACACTACTGGAGAAGCAGGGACGAGCTCATAAGTGACGTACTCCTATGAACCCCCTCATATGGTCAAACAAAGCAGGACGGCCACCTCGAACATACATACAGCAGCTCGGTGAGAATACGGGATGTAGCCCTGAAGACCTTCCAGAAGCGATGAAGGATAGGGAGGAGTGGCAAAAGAGGGTCAGCGATATCTGTGCCGGCGGCACGACATGATGATATATATATATATATATATATATATACTCCCCTACCACCGTAGGGTTGAGTTCTCTGGCGAATTATGTTATCGCGTTGCCATTAATGTTTATTGCAAGGCTCTTCATATATGAATTGAGCTCTCGGTAGCCGTTAAGTGGATGTATGTAAACAATAGTAATTGTGATTCATAACCGTTTAAAATTTACTTCGCTGCTGCTGCTGGTTCCTCATGGCTGAAGGGTAGAGTCTTGGATTGGAGTTTGAGTCAACCGGGTTTCAATCCCAGCTACGGGAAACTAAAATGTCTAGCCACACTGATGAGTTCTGATAGAACGAAACAGATCTGTCTCTGGATGTGTATATATATATATGGACATTTTTATCCATTTTAGGAAATCTGGATCGATCTTAGAGTATGTGTTCAACCAATTGTTTATATCACGAGCGCACTTTGAGAGGCGTTCGGTGCAGAGGTCCTTGTGCCGAACTCGAATAGTACAGTACCTGGAAGACAGCTGACATTGAGCGAATGTGACGCGAGTTCACTGGGCGGCAAATTCAAAGCACGTTGTCAAATATAATTGTTGTTGTGATACACGAAGCAATCACAAGCTGACATAAGAGCGTGTAAAAAACATTAACACTTGCTCCACGGCACCGCTGATGTATGACGTATGTCCTTCTTTCGCCTGGTTTTCACGTCAGAAGATATTCTGCGAAAGATAAAACAGCAAATATTGATTTGATGAGAATACTTTTTGGTCTAGGTAGATTAAATCGTGTTATTCTTAAAGACTTGGTGTCTTGTTTGTTTGTTGTTTGTTTGTTGTTTTACGGCGTATCAACCCTTTTCGGGTCATTTAACACCGAATTAAATTTCAAACAACTCAGTTTAGTATAAGTATAGTTTTTATTTACGAACATTTAAATGTCAAAACAGTTCGATTTCAAATAATTTAGTTTAGCATATGAACTCAGTTTAGTTCTATTCGACCCATAGATAGAGCCCTATCAGGTGCTGCCACTCCGGGTCAGAGTGGACCAAGTAGAGATGCCAATGAATGGGTACTCTGCATTCCCCAAAGCTCGAACATTACTGGAACTTCACCATGTCTAGTGACATATCCAGGACAATTCTTGTGCGGGTGGGGTGGGGTCTTACCCCTCTGCAGAAAAGTGGTCGGTGTATTTAACAGCCCCAACCGACTGGGCTATACTTGAGGTCTTACTGTTTTTACAAAAATACTATTTCTCAATTAGCAGACCAATATTGGTTGGTTTAAATATGAATTGAGAGGGTTCACGATTTTACTTTGAAAAACATTGCCATCGGTCAATCTCATATATATAGAAAACAAATGAAAAAATACTTTGTCCCTAAAATAACGCACATCTGTACTGCAAAAATGGTAGCTAAGCAAGAAAATATAAGGTCATTTTCGGGTTCAGCTCCCTCAAATTAGCTAAAAGCAATTTTTGGTGCCGCGACACCATCACACTTTTTGTTTGTTAACTAGTGTCAAAAATCTTAGTTACTAATCTGAACAGAAAAGAAATCGTAAACAAAAACAAAACAGTTTTATCACATTCTTGACAGTCTGTCTGTCAAAGGTATAGAATATCCTGCCGAGAGATAAGTCCATTCTCACCAAAGATGGGCTCTTCTAGGTTTATCACCCAACTGCATCTGATGGTAAGGCTACTTCTTTGCACTTACTAGAAGGCCCACTCTGACCAGGATTAGTAAATCCTGTTAGGGTCTCATCTATGGCTCTATTAGATCTGATTAAAAAGCATTTATATCTATTTGATTGTTATACGTGATATGATATAACTAATGTATTTGTATTAATCACAGATATTTGAAACAAATTCGTAAGGATTATTATCAGCTACTTAAAACCTATGAATGTATCAAATAATTAATTGAAACTATATGATCATCTTTACTAGATGGGATGCTGTATAGCCACATAATACATATACATCTGCATGCAGAATCATAACGACAATAAGGACGAGCGACACAGTTCTTAGAAAAATATACCTCTCACTTTATTTGAAAGGGTTGTCTGTGAGAGGGAGTTGGAGACCGAACAGAACTGCAACATATTGACCCCCACTATTCTGGCCATAACCGCGTTTCTTTCCTGTTCTCCTGGGCTGCTCAACCGGGGGCCTGGGGGCCCAGCCTCTGTGGGACATGTTCCTCAATCCAGCATCTTCTTCCAAACTCGTCTGGTCTCCAACTGATTGAATTCCCTGTGCACTGAGTTATATAGTAGTTCACCGTCCACCTTCTTGTGGGCGTCACAATTTCGCACTCATTCAACCCATCTACGGTCAAGGTTATAATATCCTGATATTCCTCGACCGGATGCACCTGTTATTTATACAGGTGCATTTCCTATATTGACAGCCCGGCCGGGTCGGAGGTCAATATACAGCAGGGATACTTGATGTAACATTATTAAAGTATATGTAGTAAGCCGATATATTTGAAAAAAATATTGTTTTGTAAGGATTGTTATTAGTTACTTGAAACCTATGACGTCTATTAAATAGAAATAATCAATTGAATCGATATGATTATCCATACTAGATAGGAATACTTGAACTCATACATCTGTATCAAAATTATTTGTATTAGGCAGAAATACTAGATATATAACAGAAAAAAACTCTCCAGGAAAAAACTATACAAGAAGATATAAACATGAATCTACAATGACCACAGTTCCCTAACATATAGACTTAAGATAACCTTATATAGACCGACATGCCGTTAAAATCAATAAATTAATATCTAGGCAGACCCCACACACAAACAAATATCATTTATAAATTCATGGGCCTTTACTGACATATACATCCGAACAGTTTTCATTAACTCTCAATTGTCTTTCTTTAATAAAATGAATAAATAAGTCTTATTGAGAAACCCTCCGCTGTGATTGACTCGCTCGGCTCAATATCAGGCGAGCAAATAATTTTGAAATATATTAATCCGAGAAAACTTTCTTCAACTGCTGAATTACAAGCCTCGCATTAAGCAAGTTATATTTATTTCCGTTTGCATGTGTCAGAGATCACTTGCGTAAAACCTACCAAGCAGATTCTTCAGTACTGAGCATAACGTTTGTGTCAGAGCTTACAGTTTATATATATATATATATATATATAAACCAGCATGAAATATGAATTTTTGACGGTCTGTTGTCTCTATAATACAAAATTTAACGAGTGAGTCCACAAGACAGTAATTCTGCAATATACTCCCAAAGGAAATAATTCGGTCCCAGCATGATGACTCCATAGAATTTTCATTAAGCATAGCAGGGAAAACCGGCGTTGTCGTGGATAAATTAATATCCTGAAGTACATTTCATTTAAGAGAAATTTATTCGACTAAAATATTAGAAGCGTTCAAAAGTATTCATGTTTTCAGAGGGCAGATTGAAATAATTCTTGGAATTCTGACATCTTTGATAAAGAGGAATGATCATAAACAAAAGTTAAATGTATACCTTAAAACCATATAACTCTTACCGTATTATCTATCTTGGCTAAGATACCTCGTATAGTGCAACGGTGCGCATGCTGGATTAGCAGACCATTGTTAGTGCGTTCAATTCTCACTGGGAACTATATTTCTAGCCTCCTACAATAACTAAGCAAAGCTAAGTAAATGATTATTTAAATGATATGTAATTATACGTAAATAATTATTTGTCTACGCCTTAGTCTCTCATTGATACAAGTTGGAGTAAAGATTATTGACACGTCAAAAGTATTGTCTTCATTTTATCACGTATGATAATCATGTTCAATTGGGTAATGAGGAAGTGAGGTTAACTAATAATAATGTAACAGGGTAAATTCGCTTTTGAGAATATCATTGTAATAAATTTCTTCACTGTTGCCTGGAATAGGTTAATGTGAAAAAATCAGATTTTTTTTTAGTTTTCTCAGAGAACAGGCTGCAAGGTGTGACCCCATATAGCGAGAGACCAAACTGTGTTGTGGATTTCAAAGCTGACTAAAGGTACTATTTACCAACCCCTCCGCTCGGGCAGGATATGACACAAGGTCAATTTTTAAGCGGAGTTTAACAGGTTTTGAATTCAGAGTTTTCCTTCTCCTAGACTAGTTGCCTCACCAAGGCTGAAGAACCTAGTCCGTCCTACTATTTACCCATAGCTGGAGGGAGAATAAGGGGGTTCATACCTTTCCCAAGGGTATTTGCCCGAAAGTGAACGTAATAGCGCGACTGGAGTACGAACTCGCGTACTACGATTTGGTCAGCCATCTTATAAGATGTATAGCAATAACCTAGTGAATTTTCAAGAGTCTACATCAATTATAAATGCCCATACGAAAAAAGTCTGGAAACTTATCGCATGCACCTCGTAAATCTTCGTTGGTTATTTAATCCCTAAGGCATCGTTAAAGAAGAAAATTTGAGGCACTATTTAACCTGGAGCTGGTGGGGGGTATAAGATAATCCTTACATCTCACAAGAAAATAAATCCAAAAGTGACCGCAACAGCGTCCCAGGAGTTTGTATTCACTTACTACTAATCACAGTCCAGTACGTTAATCGCAGTGACTCCACTCAGTATTGAGAAGATAAAAATGGTTTATCGACAGTCGAATTTTCAGTTATTTGCCGACTGAGGGTTTAAATAATAAAACTTTGTATCAGAAATGTCAAAACTGAAAAGTGTTCTTTTAAATATTTTTTTAAACATTTGATTTTAATCATTCTTTTAAATTTTTTAATTAGTTATTATTTTATTTTAATTACTTTTTATTTTATTTTTTTAGTTCAATTTCTAATTCATTATTACTGTTTGTCCTTGAGAGTTTGTTTTTTTTACATTAGCATTAGTTGATGCTTTCTCGCTGTAGTTTTAGTGACAGTAAGTCTCCTTAAGTCTCCAGGACTCTCCTCAGTATTCTGTTCGATCTAAATAATGCTTTAGTCTAAATGATCTCTACTTGTACTCTTATTTCAAAGTCTTCCAGGCTTTTACTAATTATTTGGGGATTGTCCCAAATGAATCAACCACAATTCGTATCAGTTACCTTCAAGTTCCATAGTTTGTTCATATATCTTGCAAAGCAGGGTCGAGACACTTATCTCTCTTTTTACTTTCTTTTATCTACATTCTCTGATCTGTCGGGACAGAAAAGCCCCCTATTCAGTTGGTTCTCTTTTTTTTATTTTAGTTGATTATCATGATGTCTGGTTGTCTGGCAAAGATTAGGAGATCCGTTCGTATCTTAACATAGCAGAGACGTTTGTGTGTCTCATTTTTCAGGAATTCTGTGTTGTACATATACCATTTATTCCTATGGTCAGATTTAAATGTTTTGCATAACTCCCAGTAATTTACCTTCCCCAGTTGAGTCGAATCTTATGCTTTTTTGTGCTAATTTATTGCAATTGCTAACAATAAGATAGACCGTTTCTTCTCTAACATTACATAGTGTACACTTGCTATTGTTTTTTGCTTTAACGAATTTTGTCCTTATGACGTTGTTTCTCCTAAGGGTGTCTCTTTCTTAGCCATGTCCAACTCTTCTCGTGTGAGATTCCACTTGTTTGTCGCTTGAAACGTCCATACAGTTGTTTCTCTTTCTATCCTTCTTTTTTAGTTATTACCGTTATATTTATCCTTGTGTTGTTTGTTTCTGGTCCTTGTAATCAGTTTTTCTTTGCTCTTTTTTATGAAGTCTTGGAGACGTTTTATCGATGCATCAATAGTATCATCAATACTGGCGAATGCTCTTCCACTGTTTCTTAACACATATAGTCTGTCTATGTCATCTCTGGGATGTAAGGTCTTAAGCATCGTCTTGAGTTTTTGTGATCTCTGATCTATTTGTTGGAGTTCTTCTTTCATCCAATTTAAGAATGGTCCAGAGTATCTTATAAGAAGGGGAGCGTAGGTGTTTATCTCTTTGATGAGATTCCTGCTATATAGCTTGGTTTGGAGTAGTTTTTTCGTTCTCCTCAGAAATACTTTTTTTAATTTTTCCTTTTCTCCGGGCGTTCAGATAACTTTTTTTTCATTTTGTAGTTTTATTCCGTCCGCTATTTGTCGTTTACCGCTTTTCAATTTTAGCATGGCACATTTTTCTATGCCAAACTTCATCCCTATATCGTCACTGTATATCCTCACTAATTGTATTAGGGTTTCCAATTCTTTTTCATTTTTTGGCAAACAGTTTCATGTCGTCCACGTACGTTATGTGATTGATTTTTGTTGCAATTTAGTAAGTTTGTATCGACTAGTGCATCTGTTAAGTATGTGATTCAGTGGCATCATTGTTATTACAAATAGTATTGGTGATGACGCATCTTCCTTGAGAATTTTCTCTTGATTTTCACCTCAGTTAAGTTTTTTTCCTCCTGTTGTCCGTATGGTATTATCGATAAACGACTTCGTCAGATATCTTGTTCATCGTGAGGCAATCTATTATCCAACTTTGTGGGACCATACCAGATGCCTTTTTGCAGTCAATCCACGCCAAAGCTTGTTTTTTTTTTTTTCGTCTCGTTTGGCTATCGTGGAGTATGTATTGATCAATGTTCTTCTGGTCCCCTTGAGGCATTGTTTCTGTTCCTCGGGAAACAGTCCACGTTTTATTAGCGAACCGTATATCTCTCCCTGATTAGTATTTTCTTCATCATCGAGAGACACGTTATGGATCTCTAGTTCTATTCCTTCTGCAATTTGCCGTTTACCGATTTTCATTATTAGCATGGCTTATTTTTTCATGCCAAATTCCATCCCTGTATCTTCACTGTATATACTATATCGCCTGTATTAGGGTTTTCAATTCTTTTTCATTCTTGGCCTACAGTTTGATGTTGTCCAAGTACATTAAGTGGTTGATTTTTTCTTACCATTAATGAAGTTTAAATACATTTGTGCATTTCCTAAGTATGTTATTCAGTGGTATTATTGCTATTACAATTAGTAATGTTGATGGTGCATCTTCCTGGAAGATTCTTCTCAGGACTTTCACCTCAGCTAAGATTTTTCCTCCTGAATTCAGTTTCAATCTCCAGTTTTCTATAGTATTCTCAATAATCTCTAGTTCTATTCCTTCCTCTATTAGCTGTTTTCCACTTTTCATTATTAGCAGGACTCATTTTTCTATGCAAAACTCCATCACTGTATCTTCAATGTAAATCCTATATCGCCTGTATTAAGGTTTTCAATCTCTTTTTCATTTTTGGCCGACAGTTTGATGTTGTCCAAGTACATTAGGTGGTTGAAGTTTGTATACGCTTGAGTATTTTCTAAGTATGTTATTCAGTGGCATCATCGCTATTACAATAAGTAATATAGATAGGACGTCTTCCAGGAAGATACTTCTCTGGACTTTCACCTCAGCTAAGAATTTTCCACCTGAAATCAGTTTCAATCTCCAGTTTTCCATCGTCTTCTCAATAAACTTTATGACTTCGTCGGACATCTTGTACATTTTGAGACTGTCTATTATCCATCTTTGTGGGACTTTGTCGTACGCTTTTTTTGTATTCACTTTTGTCATAGCTTCATTTTTTTAGTAAATCTCCTCCCTCTAATTGTGCCATTCGTATTTTCTACATTATTGGTATGCACGTTCTGGGTTTGTAGTTTTTTGGGGAGGTTATCCCTTTTTATGGGTCAATTTTGATCAGGCTGGTCTTTCCTTTGATCATCCATTCAGGAATATTTCTTGCAAGTATCTATTCATTTCTATATTCAGTCTATCATATTTACCCAACCCCTCCGCTCGGGCTGGATATGACACAAGGTCATTGTTAAGCGGAGTTTAACAGGTTTGAATTCAGAGTTTTCCTTCTCCTAGACTAGTTGCCTCACCAAGGCTGAAGAACCCAGTCTGCCCTACTATTTACCCATAGCTGGACGGAAGAATAATTGGATTCATACCTTTCCCAAGAGTATTAGTGCTATGTGAAATGCAATCTGTCTCGTCCAGGATTTGAACGTGTCCATTTCCTACGACGGTAACCATTTCACCACGGGCACCTTCAATATTCAGTCTATTGTGGATTGAAGTATTCATGTATGTCATTTGGTACTTTGTTTTAATGTCGCTCTGAGCGAATTGAGGTGTATTTTCGCCTTAGGACCTTCTTCGAGTCCTTCTAACTCTTTTTCCATCTTGTTTATCCATTCGGCTTTGCTATTATGTTTTCTTTGTTCCCATATATTGCTCCAAAAATATTTGCTTCCTTGTCATTCGGTTGTCCATTCTTTCCCAACTTACTGGTAGGATTTTTTTCGTTTTTTTTTTTGGATTGTCCTGTTTTGTCTGTATTGTTTGATCCTGTCTTGATATCTTTTTAGTGTTCCTTTTTTTGTCAGTACCTTTAGATTTATTTCCTCCTGTTGTATTATAAGTTTTACTTGAGTTTTTTTCTTTTCATCTCAACATATTCCAATGTTTTTCCTATATCTTATCATTTTTGGTTATTATCATAAATTTCTTATCCATGTTTCCAGTCACATTTCCCATTCAGGTTTATTTTTCTATTTATTATTGTTTTATTCATTTGGAGGGGTTTTCACACCAGTGTTAACTGATAGTTTTTCATTGGAGTCTGAGTGACTGCAAGTCTCCTCAAGTGTACCGGACTCTTTTCATAGCCCTTGAGAATTGTTCCTAGCGCGCTATTATTGGGACCATCATCAACTTCATGTTCTGGAGCTTTTTCAGTTCTCGAGCAAGATCCAAGTATTTGCCTATCTTTTCACTTTCTTTCATTTTCATTCTGTAATCTTCTGGAACAGCATAATTCACTAAATGACAAGATTTTTTATGTTAATTTACGCTGGGACTGGTCGAGATGAAGTGATCTTTTGTACCCTAAATCTCAGAGAATTCCTTGCGAATCACCTTTCCCACCCGGTAGTGTCTTGCCTTGTACTTTTTTAGGATTATTTTGCTTCATTCTCTTATTACACGATCTAGTTTCATCTCCGTTTACAGATAACATACAGCTGCTATTCTAATACATATCAATTTTACATTTGATATAAATGCACTATTCTATGCTGCTATTAAAAGAGATCCAGTTTCTCTATTTAACTATGTCCAGGTCATGTCGTACGAATAATTTCAAGTTTGTCGTTTAAAAAATACATGTGGTTGGTTTTCTTTCAATTTTTGTTTTCTAGGTGCACTACTTGGACACTGACTAAACGGTTGGAGAAAAAGCTCGACGGCAATTAGACAAGAATGTTGCGAGCAATATTGAACAGGTCCTGGCAGCAACACCCCACACGGCGCCAACTGTACGGCCACCAACCACCTATCACGAAAACTATACAAGTTAGACGAACCAGACATGCCGGACACTGCTGGAGAAGCAAGGACGAGATCGTAAGTGATGTGCTCCTGTGGACCCCCGCATATGGACAATCAAAAGCAGGATGACCAGGTCGAACATTCATACAGCAGTTATGTGATGATACGAGATGTAACCCTGAAGACCTGCCGGAGGTGATGAATGATAGGGAGACGTGGAGAGAGAGGATCAGGGATATCCATGCTAACAGCACGACACGATGATGATGATTATTATAATTATAAAATTGTCGCTCAAGAAAAACGACATGATTCCATTTCCGTTAAATGAAAACCGGTTTTCTTTTTTTGTTTCAGACCATCTACTAGTTGGCCAGTTGTGTATAAATCCTATAAGCGATAGGAGCCTTCTATTATGCCTAAAAGTGACACAATGTTCAACAAGCGAGATCGGAGATGCGCCGCTGTACAACTCATGCTTTCTACCGATCCGTGTTATGACAACAGGACCATTGCTAGCACCCTCAAAATGAAAATCCGGACGGTTAAACGCTTGAGGGCACAGCTCAACACATCGGACAACCCTTTGGAGGTGGTGGAGCGGAAGGTCATATCATGCCACCTCACATCTTCGAAGTCGGCTTGAAAGTCAACACCAAAGTGTACTTGGATGTGCTGAAGAGTGTGGCGATCCCCTGGTGCAATCAGGTGGCCGGTGGCAGACCCTGGGTGTGGCAGCAGGACTCGGCGCCGGCCCATAAGTCCAAAGAGACCCAGGCTTGGCTTCAGAAGGAATGCAATGACTTTGTATCGTTCTCTCACTGGCCCCACTCCCCTCCCGACCTGAACCCGCAGGACTACTTTGTTTGGTATACGTCGAGAACATCACCAACATGACCTCCCACAACATCAAATCCAGTCTGATCGCCGCCATCCGCCGAGTATTCACCGAGCCCCCGCCGGTGCTTGTGGAAAAGGCATGCTCCAAGTTCCGGATCCGTATCGAAGTGGTGATTGAGGCTGAAGGCGGCTTCATTGTATAGATCTCAGCTCTGCTACATAATCAGGTTACCTGAATTGATTTTTTTAATAAAAGTTTTAAAATAAAGCTGTAGTGTTGTTTACTTTAGGACGACAATTTTATCGTCCCACTCTGTAATAGCTGCTCCCGGGTTTAAGGCCTTGGATAGAGTAAGCACTTTCCCTGTACTTTGGTCCATTTTTCCATATTTAGAATAATTCAAACTATCTTACAAGGGGAATGCTCAGGAATTTATTCCTTTGATGAGATTTCTGCCGCAGAGTTTGGTTTTGAGAAGTTTTCTGGTTCTTCTGAGGTACTCTTTTATCATTATTTTTTCTTTCGCCTTTGTTTATTTGATGGACTCCGCTTCCAATAATCCCAAGAACTTGTAATTTTCCTTCTCCCCAATCGTTCTTATCCATTCCGGATTTGGAATTTCTATTTCTACTGACGTTTCTCTTTTCTTGCTTTTCATTGTTTGTATGACGTATTTTTAGATGCCAAATTCCTTTCTTATATCTCGGCGGTATATTCTAATTATTTGAATCAAGATTTTTAGTTCTTTTTCATTTTTGGCAAATATCTTAACATCATCCATTTATATAAGGTGGTTTATCCTTTCAAGTGATTCTGTAAACGATTTTGAATCTCCCTTTAAGATGCCTCTTTTGATTTTCACCTTTTCTACTTCCTCTTTCTAGTTTTTATGGCTTTCGTGATAAAGTTTATAACTTTGTCGGATGTTCGGTACTATTTTAATTTATTGATAATTATCATTTGTATTTTATTATTTGATATTTATTATATTTTTTTAGACACTATGGCCTTTCTGTGATGTGCTTATAACACAAATACCTTAGAAATAACAAGGAATACCCACGCAATTTTCTCAAAAACTATTCAGTCCCATATAATGAGTGCATCAAAATATTCGAAAAAAATTGTTAAAAAAAAGATCTAGAGAAAGTATTGATATAAAAGGATTTTCTAATTTTAAAAAGTAGCAGCATTTTTTAAAATCTTTATTCGTATTTGTTAAAAAACGGAATAAAATACATTGGAACATTTTGAAAGATCTACAAATTTGATTTATTAAAAAATTGCTAGGCATCTGACTGATACTTGTTTCAGGAATCAAACTTAAAATAGTTCGATCGTGATTCCTGTCTGGGTGCAAAAGAAACTAACAAATCCCTATTTATAGTTGAATTACCAAGTTTGTTATTTGAGGTATTAAATAGATCAGCCCGGCCTTTCTGTGGATTTCTCACTCTCCTATCACAAATTCATACGGAAGAAAATTCTTTCTACAACTTCATTTCCGTTGAATCTCCTTATGAAAGGCTTTAAAAAGTTAAGCCCTTCAAAATACGTCGGGCTGATTCTATTGTTTTCAAAAGCCACAGCGGAATAAAACAAAGAAAGAGACTTTATCTTTTTCTTCTTTTTGGTCACATGACTTTCTTCAGACAGTTTTTAAAGAGATATAAAACCCTAATAAGACCTCATATTATATAATGTCTGTTGACATGGATTTTTAGTTCGTTCCTGGTGACCCCGTGAGTTTGACAAGGTATCACGTTGTGATTACTAAACAGGGGGATGGCAGTGCGTCGGGGTAGGCCGGTCGAGCACGTGTGTAACCGGAAGGAGACCACGTGAAATGAAAACCACGTTGTCAGATTTAGACAGAGTCCATTCAGAATCGAGAGTCGAACCAGGGACACGCAGCCGATCAGAGTCGTTAGGTCGTCTCTGATGATACGGCTTGCAACGAGGTGCAAGTGTTGGCACCCCCGGGCTCCAGAAAGAAGATATGGACCAAGAAGAAGTCCCCTCTCTAAGTATATGTCTCTCCGTCTATCTCTCAAACTTACAACAAACTGTGTGCCCCTTTCAAGAATAAAATGCGTGAGCTATATTTTTATAAAGATGTGTGTTTCGTTCGCTCCTTGAAGTTCGTTCATTATCTTTGATTATGTTCTTGGTTGGGTCTATGAGAAGTATACCACACTCGTATAGAATATTGCACTCAGTCCTGAGCTCCTGTGCCTAGAAATAGAAATTGGAGAGCATGAAAAGAAGAGGGACAAAAATAATAAAAAGAGTAAAATATTATAGTTACATTGAGAAATTGTAGAAATTAGAATAAACTACTTTACTAGAACAAAGAATGAGAGTTGATCTAATTGAAACTTTCAAAATAGTTAATAGAATTTCTAATTATGGAAGTCATTTTTTTTTTCCATATTTCTCCTCAAACTGGAAATCTTCTATCAAGACAGCTCTCAAAAATAAAATAAAATAACCGATTGGATTTTACTTTCTTTCTTTTTTTCTTAATGTTTTTTTATATTTTTTTTGTAATAAAGCAATATATTTTTTAACAAATTCTCAATTCAGATCAAAAATAGCAATAGTGTAAAGAAAATTAAGATTAAATTTGATGATTTAAGAAGTTATTTTTGGGAACTTAACACACACACACACACACACACACATATATATATATATATATATATATATATATATGTCTTGTATTCATAGTATATATGTTCAGTGCAAATACTCGTTTTGTAAAGATTTACGCAGGATGAAGGTAAAAAGAGATGGCCAACGCAAAATAATAATAATAATAATAATAATAATAATAATAATTATAATAATCATCTTCATCGTGTCGTGCCGTTAGCATCGATATCCTTGACCTCTCTCGCCACATCTCCCTATCGTTCATTGCCTCTGGCAGATCTTCATGTCTACATCCCGTATCCTCACATAGCTGCTGTATGTATGTTCGAGCTGGTCGTCCTGCCCTTGCTCGGCCATATGTGGGGGTCCACAGGAGTGCATCACTTATGGGCTCGTCCCTGCTTCTCCAGCAGTGACCTGCATGTCTGGTTCGTCTAACTTGGATAGTTTTCTTGATGGGAGGCAGGTGGCCGTATAGTTGGTGCTTTGTGGGATGTTGCTGTCAGGACTTATAATAATAATAATTAGGGGGTGGTGATACTAATTGTAAATGGTGCTCTCTCAAAGGCTTTCAAAGGGGCCAAAAAAGTTGGAAATCGGAGGACGAGCTGACACCATCCAAAATACAGCATTAAGATCGACCAAAATACTGAGAAGAGTCCAGGAGATCCGAGGAGACTTGCTATCACTCAGGTTCCTGTGGAAGACTCTCAGCTTACTCTGGTGTGAGGAACTAGCAAGGAGTATGACTGGATTGAGACGGTTATCTCCTGGGAATTATGCCAGAAATTCAAATTTGACCATACTAACAAATGGTATATGAACAAACCAGGGTCTGTCTTTAAGAATTAGATGCATAAAATTATTTTGGATTTGGAGCAACAAACAATTACCAAATCCTGGCTAGAAGACTAACCCTAGTGATTATTTAAAAGGGGAAGATGTTTCTACCCCAGTAGACCCCACAGTGAGAATAAAAGAAAGCGAAAAGATTGACAAGTACTTTGACCTGGCCAGACAACTAAGAAAGTTTTGAGACATGAGGGTGATGGTGATACCATTTTTAATTTGAGTACTTGGAACGGATTCTGATGACTTGGAAAAGTGGGTGCAAGAACTGAAAATCTGAGGACAAAGCGTGATTATCCAGAGTACAGCATTGTTGAGATCGGTCAGAATACAGAAAAGTTACCTGAAAACAAGGGGAGTCACGATGTTATTCGGACTACAGTGAAAAACCTTCGAGTAACACTGGTTTGAAATACTAGCAAAAATATAACCTGCTGAATAGTGGACTCTGGCGTCCCGGTGGACCACAGGGTAAAACTGAAGAAAGGCGAAAAGAGAGATCAGTACCTAGATCTTGCTGGAGAACTAAAAAAACTATGGAACATTAAAATGACGGTGATAACAATTGTTATTGGTGTACTCGATATAGTTACAAAAGGTTTGATACGAGGATTAGAGGGCTTGGAAATAAGAGAACGAGAGATGACCATCACACTACAATATTGTTGAGATCGGCCGGAATACTAAGATGACTCTTGAAGACTTGAGGAGATTTGCTGTCAAATTCCATTGGAAGACCATCAGCTAACAGCGGTGCAAAAATCTCTCAAAAGAGTAAAATAATAATAAATCAGAGACCCCCTAAAATAATAATTTGTTACCCCAAATCATTCGTTTTCATTTTTCAGTCAATTCACCAGCACGGTCAAAACCTTTGATCTTACCGCTGTCTCCAACGTGCAAGTTTCATATGTTGGTTGGGTTTCTTTTTTTAAATAGGTTCTTTAATGCCAAAATCATCCTTGTAAAAGAATGGTTGTGGTTCTATTCAAATATAAGTGAGGGAATAAGGAGGTTCATGCCTTTCTCAAGACAGCTAATCTAGAAGTGAAGATAATAGCATGACTGGAATTCGGACTTGTTTACTACAATGTTGCAGTCCAGTATATTAGCCACGATATTACCCCCTCACTCTCCAATTTCGTATGTTTATCGTAATTTCTTCCAACGGCAAAACATCTAGTAGACGGTATGAATCATCCTATTCACCAACCCCTCAGCTCGGGCAGGATATGACACAAGGTCAATTTTTAAGCGGAGCTTAACAGGTTTGAATTCAGAGTTTTCCTTCTCCTAGACTAGTTGCCTAACCAAGGCTGAAGAACCTAGTCTGTCATACTATTTACCCATAGCTGGAGGGAGAATAATTGGAGTCATACCTTTCCCAAGGGTATTAGTGCTATGTGAAATGCAATGAGTTTCGTCAAGGATTTGAACTCGTGTCGCCGTGTTCATTTCCTACGACGGTAACCATTACACCACGGGCACCTCCACCGGTATGAATCATGATTCGTCAAGAATTCCTGTTTATGCTTTAACATGAGTACAAACAAAAATACAAAGCCTTGAATGATAGAGGAGTCTCTTTGGAGTAACAGCTGGACTGCAGGTTAAAAGTAAGCGAGTTTGAGCTTCAGTAACGCTTTTACGATCAATTGATAAAGGTGCTGACCTCCTTATTTCCCTAGCAATTGGTTAAATGCAGGTTGTCTCAAAACTAATGCAAGCCATTGATATGATAATAATTTATTTATTACTGAGACAATCGCAATTGCCGTCATTTGAAACACGTCCTGTAAAAACACATTCTTTGAGTTAGAGACATTAAATTAATGGGTTTTTTTAATTGTTATTATATCAGCGTCAAGGACATGCAATCTTTTTTTGAGTTTCTGGTCTCAGTAATAGATCATTATCATATCAATGGGTTGTAAGGATTTTGAGACGGTTTTTGAATGATTTTTATCTCCAAATAAATAGTGAACCAAAATATTTTACCTCCCTTGTCCAAGATAAATAGCTGTCATAGTATACTATTTTCAAAACTTAAACAAAAAAGAACTCATTATTATTAGTAAAGGTATTTGCTGTCACATGGGTCCCATGAATATTACGACATCCTATAGTATCATGACTGTTCTTCTACAAGGACAGCTTTGGTATTAAATAACCTATAAATGTTGATATGCCATTAAACAAAGAAAAAAAAAATTGAGAGAATTAGTTAATTATTTATATAATAAGTGTTCGGCTCATTGTCCTATTCGGTAGAGTGTTCGCCAATAGTCCAGGAGACCTGGGTTCAATCCTAGATCGTGTCCTACCAAAGACTTTCAAAATAGTACTTGATACCTCCTTGCTCAACTATATAAGGTACGTATCAAGGGTAAGGTGGAACAATCCAGGGAAAGGAGTTGCGCCCTCCCCTACACCTCGGTGTAGTTGCTATTAAAAAGGAAACCTTCCGGTCACCCTCGACTACAGTCGCCAACTTTACTTATTATTTTACAAAGAATATATTAATTTCTTAAAAAACAATCAGGAATTCAGTTCATAATAGTGAAGAAAATATGCAACAATGTTTCTTTTTTTTTCCATCTCTCCATCGTTTGAATTTGGAGCTTAGTTTTTGGTGAGAAACCAAGAGTTCTAAGATTCGTCAAATGTTTTTTGAACATATTTTAAAACCTTTACCAACATGATATCGGTTCCATGAATAACTTCTCATGAGTTAAAACGCAATTTTTACAGAGGAAATTAGATTCAGTCACTTAAGACATTTTTTATATTTCTATATATACATTGATGAATCATTGATTAGGTTTGTTTAAATAGCCATCATGGCTTGTAGTTGGTTAATTCAAAATTGCTATATGCTTGTTTGCGGTTAAGATTTTATAATCAAACTGGAAATTATAAAAACTGAAGTTCCTATTGACATTCTAGATATTCATGAATGAAGGAATTCGGTTAATTATCAGTTTCTCTTTCTGTCTGTCTGCCTGTCTCTCTGTCTGTTTGCCCCCCTCCCCCTCTCTCTCTCTGTATATGTGGGTGTGTGTTTATTTATATTTTACCTATACTCTAATTCATTTTCAGATAGTGTACTTTGAATTAAAATATTTTCTATTTACATCCATAAATTAAAGAACTGATACATTTCATTATCTATCTATCTATCTATCGATCGATCCACCACCCCATATATATATATATATATATATATATATATATATATATATATATATATATATATATGTATGTATGTATGTATGTATATACCTACATATATATAATGTTTACTGTCTTATTTCTCTTAGTTTAGTACTACTCTAAGTCATTGTTAGAGAGCAAACTTTAAATCTAATTCTTTTATAATCTACATGAAAAAAGAAAGACCAAAGTTCTTTCTTATCTATCTATCTATCTATCTATCTATCTATCGCTTTGTTCCCCCATCTCTTTATTTATCTATATTTACATCGACACACACACACACACGCACACACACACACACACACACACACACACACACACATATATATATATATATATATATATATATATATATATATATATATATATATATATTGTATATTTTCTTGATTTCTCTTCTATTCAGAACTTGATTTCATTACCAGAAAACGTGCTTTGAATTAAACTCTGGATCTCAGAGAACCTGAGAGAAATGGCAATGCAAGAGTGCTTAACACCCCCAACATTTCCTGAAATAAATTCTCACCATTAGATGGAGTTTAGTGTCATAACCAGAACCCACCGTTTTGGGTGTGGGTCTTAACACCCAGTTGGGAATACAGTCAGCGTATTCTAAGACCCGTATACAGGAAGCATTTCACCCCAGGTCCGCTGATTTTCTATTAGTTGTTAGGATTGCTCGCTTATACAAAAGAATTATGTAGTCATCCGGAAATTAAAGATAAGATCTGACAGAAAACTATACTTGCATTATCCTAAAATTCCACAATGGTAACAATACAGGCGTTTTCCAACAGTTTGAAGGGAGTATGTATTTACCCAACCCCTCCGCTCTTGGTCTATTTTTTTATGCAGTGTTAAACAGGTTTGAGTTCACAGTTTTCTTTCTCCTATACTGGTTGCCATGCAAAGGTTAAAGAGCACAGTCTCCATAACTTTTTACCCATAACTGGATTCGAAATTTTCTCAAGGATATTAGCGCTATGTGAAATGTTATTAATCTCACCCAAGATTTGAACTTGGTTCGCCGGGTCCATTTGCTATGATGATAACCATTACACCATAAGTTTTAAGCGAGTATGATTTGTTGACAACGTCCGATTTAACTGAGTTACAAATTTAAACTTCTTAAAGTTGGCCTTATTTAGGATGCACGTAAATTTTTATAAAGATCAATGAATTAAGACTGCAATAATATGACAGAAATAATTCTTGATATTTATGGAATTTCTGGGACAAAAGGGATGCCCGAAAAGTTCTAACTTTACTAATGTAACATGTTCATAATTAAACAAATAGGATATCGTGTAGATTGTATGGTGGTGGAAGAATATCTCTCGTGTACGTTTGAACCGGGACATTGGCCCAGCGGTTAGAGTGTTCGCCAATGGCCCGGGAGACCTAGGTTCAATCCCAGGTCGAGTCATACCAAAGACTTTAAAAATGGAACTTGATACCACCTTGCTTAACACTCAGCATTATAAGGTACGGATCAATGGTAAAGTGGAGCAATCCAGGGAATGGAGTAGCGCCCTCCCCTACACCTTGGTGTAGTAGCTATCGAAAAGGGAGCCTTCGGGTCACCCTCGACTATGGTCGCTAACTTTACTTACGTTTCGATGATGTAACTCCGCCAGCTCATGGATATGCATATTTGCATTCACAAACACGTGCTATGCCAATATGACTATACAGCACACATTTCGACGACACATAAGTTGTGAACCCAATAGCAGCTCAGTTGCCATTGTACTATGCAGAGTCAATTTGCCAAGTGGATACCACGCCGTACGCACTACCACGCTCCAGTCCGACCTCAACTAATACTGCCGACCTCAGCATAGATATTACCAGCATTTTTATTCAATAAATATTAAAGCACATAGATGCTCTCCTCGGAAAAGTTTGCGTCGTATTGACTTTTCTTGATTTTTAACACTTACTGTAGGACCTAACGAATCAATATTCCAAAGACTATTGCCTTCGTAAGATTAATTTCGGTAGACACATCACAAAGTGCGGACCGTCTATCTTCTTCTCGTACTCAAGCTTATATATATATATATATATATATATATAATTTCATGTATATATATATATAATTTCATGTATACATATATATATATATACATGAAATTTGTTCTGACTGAAACGGTAGTTACCACCCCAAATTAACAACGAATCTAACTTTCTATAAAATAATCACCTTGGTACTCAGCTCACATTTTCATCAGTGATTACTATTGATTGAAGCATCTTCGAAACTTTCACGTTCATAAACCTGCACTATCGTATTTATATTTATGTTATTCATCTGATCAAATCTTCCCTTTGAGATGATTGTGCAGATTAAGGAACAAAATGTACGAAACACACTTCAGAAAAAAATTCAAATTTCCTTGTATTTTGTCACATTGTCAGCTATCAAAACAATCTTCTTTTTTTTTTTTCAATTATAGGTCACACGAGTTAGTAAAAAAATAAATGAATAACATTCACTGGCTGTTCAGTTTTCTATAATTACTCAAAAAGTACAGCAACATGCTTGCAACAAACATCGTCAGTATAGACAGAACAATTCTAGTGAGTTTTTATTATCCTAGTGCGTTCTTTCTAATGCTGGGGGTGTCCTTGTGGTGTAATGGTTAAAGCGATGGACTGCAGAATCGTTGTAAGCGAGTTCGTACTCCAGTCGCACTATGATATTCACTTTCGGGCAAATACCCTTAGGAAAGGTATGAACCCGCTTATCCTCCCAACTATGGGTTAAATAGTACCACTACTTTTCTAGGAGAATGGCTTTGGCATTAAATAACCTACTAAGGTTGATATCCAAAAAATCAACCTAATATTCCCGTGGCTGACTCACCTTTTGAAGGCAATGTTATCTCCCTTGACTTCTTCACACTGGGCACCTTTTACATCTATCTCCCATCAATAGAATCTTATGCCTCTACTTGAGAGAGCTTAATAAAAATGCAAAACTTTTTGTAAGCAAATTTAAACACAATCTTATTTTCTCTCCTTCTTTGATTCTATAGTTATGAGCACTGTTTTTAACGCTAAATCCCTCAGGAAGCCATTTGAATTCAAAATTTCAATGATTCATTTAGACTTTTTTCAGCCTTTTCAGAGAAAGAAATATGGGTTCTCTAAACATACTTACGTATAACTTTAAAAATGTTGTAAAAATATTGCAATTTATATTATGTTCAGTCTCAGATTTTTAAAAAAATTCTATTTGTTAAAAGTTACTTTGTTCGGGATGAAATTGGAAAAGTATCAATCGTGGCTCCGGAAAAATTCTGTTTTGGTAGTAACCGCAATGAGTCCGGTCAATAAATAAATCTGTGTATTTGCCATAAACTGCTGACAAAAAAAAATAGAACACTGACTTACGTCGACAATAATTTAAACGTCTAGACATCACTTAATTATATACGTTACTCAGGTGTGCACAAGTTTCTATTTGAATTTGTAAACTAAAGATTTACTGGCGTTACTGTTTGATTATATATATTTATATATAAAGATTCCGAGGTACGTCAATATTTTAAAAAGGGTTTTAAAAGCGTATTCATTTTTAAAAAATATATATTTTTAAATAAATTGGAATATTTTAAAAAATTTAAAATGTGATCCCTCCTTTTGGTCACGTCACATCAGAGATAGTGATGATGAAGTAGAATTTGGGGAGTGAAAAAGCAGATGAGAGGGAGAAAACTGAACGATAAAAAATTACCGTAAGCCTGAAGCATCAGCACGGGTAATGTTATTTTCTTTTCTTATTAAGGTAGGATTAGGTGTGTGTAATAAAAGTTATGTATAAAATTGTTTTTGGATA